>KQ438551.1:153869-167630 GCA_001276565.1 Melipona quadrifasciata | reverse complement strand
AGTTTGACAGGGGCTATATATCTCCGTACTTTATAAATTCTAGTAAAGGGGCAAAAGTTGAGTTCCAAGATGCACTTTTGCTCTTTAGCGAGAAAAAGATATCGTCTGTACAGTCTATAATTCCAGCATTGGAATTGGCGAATTCCCAGCGAAAGCCGCTTGTCATTATAGCAGAAGATATCGATGGTGAAGCGCTGTCGACGCTTGTCGTCAATAGATTGAAAATCGGTTTGCAGGTGGCTGCGGTTAAGGCTCCTGGTTTTGGAGATAATAGGAAAGCGACGCTTCAAGATATGGCAATTCTCACTGGTGGGATTGTATTTGGCGATGATGCGAATCTCGTTAAATTAGAGAACGTGCAGTCGTGCGATTTAGGCGAAGTGGGAGAAGTTGTAATTACGAAAGACGATACGCTGTTCCTTAAGGGTAAAGGAAAAAAAGCTGACATTGACCACAGAGCGGATCAAATTAGAGATCAGATTGCCAATACAACTTCCGACTACGAAAAAGAAAAGCTACAAGAGCGACTGGCAAGGCTAGCATCTGGAGTTGCGGTTCTGAGAGTTGGCGGAAGTAGCGAAGTTGAAGTTAATGAAAAGAAAGACCGTGTTCACGATGCTCTTAACGCTACTAGAGCAGCTGTTGAAGAAGGGATTGTTCCTGGAGGTAATTATACTCTGTTCCTTCAATATCTGTAACAAAATTTAACTTTTTTTTACTTTGAAAAATGTTACATGTGTTCATCGTAGATCTTTAGAAGAAAAGAAAAAAGTAATATTTTTTTTCAATATTTGTAATTTATAGGTGGCACTGCTCTTCTAAGGTGTATTCCATCTCTTCGAAATTTGAAAGCATTAAACAACGATCAAGAAACGGGAATAAAAATTGTGGCAAATGCACTGCGTATGCCGTGTTTGCAAATTGCTCAAAATGCAGGCGTGGATGCTAGTTTAGTTGTAGCGAAAGTTAGTGACAGTAATCTTGGTTATGATGCTTTGAACGATGAGTACGTTGATATGATCGAAAAAGGTATCATCGATCCAACAAAGGTGGTGCGTACGGCACTTACCGATGCCGCAGGTGTTGCGTCGCTACTCACGACTGCAGAAGCAGTAGTTACCGAATTGCCTAAAGAAGAACCTCAGATGCCAATGGGTGGTGGCATGGGCGGTATGGGCGGTATGGGCGGTATGGGAGGCATGGGCATGTAATTAAATAAAATCCCATACAAAGACTGAATTTCACATCTCAATTCAATCGCAATACAATTAACTCGTTACAAATTGCTATTGAAATTGCAAATATATAAATACAGTTTACCAGATCGAGTAAAGCTAAACACGTAGGAGACACTACTGTACTTTATAAAGCAGATATAACAAAGCGAGTTTTTCACGTGCCGTGTTGATATTTGTTCTCGAATCATTCGTTTTTGTTTTGTATTTTTAAACGTTATTGTTCCACTAAATATAAGCCCCAAGGGATTTCATTTCTTTACCAGAAGAAAGTGCATATTTATATTAACAGCATTTATATTAACATATGTCTTCTTATAAAAAATGTAAGAAATGTGCAACCAAATTATACCATTTCGTCAAAAAATAATAAAGTTTAATCAGTTTTGAATCGATGATGAAACAAAAATGTATCTAAAAATTAGATATATTACTAATAAATGGCCTGTTCACCGATCGTAACTAGCGTCATGCGATTCGTCAAGTACATTAATTTTTTTAATTAATGTGCGTTGTTCGAAAGAAAGTTCGCAGGATTGTAGAAGAACAAAGCGAACAGCAGCCACTTAGCAATATTTTCAATATTTATTTGTTAATTAATTGATCTCTATACGTTAATCGACAATGTTCAAAAATAACAATAGTCACTTGTTCCCAGCTACAAAACATGTCAACACATACGTATGTAGTGTGTGTATTTACTTTTATCAGTAAGTTTAATTAGGCGAAGAAAAAAGTAAGCTCGACGAATCGGATTACATATCACATGTAAAAATCGGAGAATGGATCGCTTGTTAGAAATGTTTTAAAAATTGAATTATCTGTTATTAAAGTTGCATTGCATTTTATTGCGTAAGTAGCAAAAAGTTATCAGAAAATGGATATTTATTCATGATTGTAAAAGCTCAGAGTGCAAGCAATATCCTCCGGTGCATTTTTATATAATTTTCCATCTACACCATGGATTGAGTAACACGCAAATGATAAACATTGCAATAGGATAGAAAGGCCAATTATTTTATACTTTTTTTAAGTGTTACAATTGTCAAACATTTCCGGCGGCGGGGGGGGGGGATAATCTCTACTATCGTTGTTGGAAATCATGTCGATAAAGTAGAGAGTCGCCAGCCACACTATTTGGGCTGATGGTGGCAGCCCCCCCCCCCCTTCTACTCCAGATGGCTTGGGTGAGGGCTTCTTAGGTTGGACATAGAAATGATTGGTCACCCATCCTAGAGTCGGTCCGTATGGTGTGTGCTTAACTTTGTGATCGTCATCGATCTGTTAGTTAGCCACATCCACTTGCGGCTGGTAATTTTATATCTTCGGAATTGATATATTAAGGACGAATACTGTGAGGACTCAACACAAGGTGAGGCTAATACCCACCCTGGTTGCCGACCAAAGAGAGAACGATTGGAATTGGAACTCGACCGTCGGGAGATGTCGCACAATTTATTTCGATTTTTTAGTCTTAATAAATGTATGTTTAAAATATATGTCATGGTTATTTTTAAAAAAGATTTCCTATCTAGTGAGAAATTTTTATTTAAAAACTAAAGTTTACGAATTTGAGAATTTTATGGGAAAAAAATGTTTACATTTATGAAATGTAAATAATATACAAATTTTGTTGGTTTAAAAAATGAGTGATTCATATAATTCCATCGAAAAAAATTAATACACGCCGTACTTCAATATTTTGATACATATATCTTAAAATTAATTTAAAACAAAGTGTATTACAGTAATGGCATTGAACATTTTGTTTCATTAATCTGTCACATTGTATTTTAAAGTCATTTGTACGTTTCGCGTATTTTTAACTATATCTATATCTACACTATTGTCAAAGAAATTGTGTTAAAATATTTTAATTTTTTAATTCATTTGTAATAAATGAATCTTTCGTAATGTGTAAAATATATCAGTAAAGGCGTGATACAATAGTCATAACTTATTTGTTTCAATATGATCAATAATTAATACTTTACAATTATTAATTAATGATTACAACTGATTTTTACTTAGATTATTTGTACTTATATAAATCGTGATATCATCACGATATCGTTGTAATATTTCCTTAGTATAATTAAAAATCAATGTCCAACAGATCATGTGGTCAAATTAAAATTGAAAGGAATGATTATTTTTTTTCTATCAATTAATAAAGTTACGTAATGTATGGTACAAAGATAAGGACATATTTCTTTGCGCCAAATAGTTGTTTGTTGTATAACATATAAAAATATTTCTTTATTATTATTTCATATTGTTTAAACTCTGTATATATTCCTGATCCAATCGCCATATTTTAAATCGATAAAGAATATTATACAATTATTACAAAAGAAGTAAACATATAATATTTGTTGATAATATGTGCTATTGGAAAAGAAATACAAAGAATTCACGTTGAGAATACAAATATCTATTCTTTTAGGAAGTATTACAATATATCTATTGCGTATTTGATAAAAAGCATGATCGTATTTCTTATTTATTAATAAGATACCTAGACTCCTATTTTTTCTATTTCATCCGCATCTTCTGCATCCAGGTATTGTATTTTCTTTCCAAAATGTTTTTCTATGTCTTTACATAATTGCATTGCATGCGACGAGTCTACTAAATTAATAGCAATTCCAGATTTACCAAAACGTCCAGCTCGACCAATTCTGTGCAAATACGTTTCACAATCTGCTTGCCGATTTTGATCCATTGGTAAATCAAAATTGACAACTATTGTTACTTGTTCGACATCAATACCTGCAATAACATTTTGTTGAAGTGTTCAAATAGATTCACAATTAATATTTTGTGAAATTATATAAAAGTTATCTAAATTTGTACCTTCATAATGTTTATAAAAATGTAATAAACATGTAGAAAGTAATAGATAAATACCTCTGGCTAAAACATTAGTCGTAATAAGAACCTTTTCAAGACCAGCTCTAAAACGATCTAAAATTCAAATTCTTTGTTCAACTGTCAATTCTCCAGATAAAACAGCCACTGCGTGACCATCATTTTTCATTTTTTCAGCCAACCAATTAGCTGTTTTCCTAGTCTGTAGACAAATGCAAAGTATTACTTATAATTTTGAAACAGATAAAACACTCATATAACTTTAAGATATCTTACATGACAAAAAATAATTGCTTGTCCTATTGTTATTACACCATATATATTGGTAATAGCTGCATATTTTTCATCCAGATCCTTGCATTTTACATAATATTGTTTAATATTATCTAAACTTTCTTCCTCTTTCAATAATCTTATTATCAAAGGATTGTTAACTATAATTTCTGCAAACTTCATCACTTCTGGTTCATATGTTGCAGAGAAAAACATCATTTGACATGTGCGTGGAAGTTGCCTGTAAGTAGTATGCTTAAATAAATTCAGATATAAATACAAACATGTATAGCTTAAAAATATTCATTTTTTATATTTCTATGTAATTTCGGCAAAGCAATTACTTGTATTTCCATATCTTTATATAATTTGTATAGAATAATTACTTATGAATACGTATACATTGGTCTTGATGACCTTGTGTTGCGATCATCACATCTGCTTCATCTAAAACAAAAACTGATATTTTGCTCAAATTAAAGAATTTAAATTTTACAGCCCAATCTAAAACTTTTCCTGGTGTTCCAATGATTATGTGTTCTGTAATCTTTGATCCACGACTTACTGAAATCACACAAAAAAGAAAAGATAAATAAATTTCTGTAAAAAGAAAAATTAATTTCTAAATACTTGAAAATAATTTATAATAAATATTACTTTCTTCTCCTCTTACAGCATATTTTATTTTTATTTCATTACAGAATGCAGACATTTTTGCTGCTACTTCTCCTGTTTGGATAGCTAGTTCGTAAGTTGGGGACAAACAAAGTACTTGAGGATAATTTTTGGTGGTATCAACTCTGCTAAGCATTGCTAATACAAATGCTGCTGTTTTACCAGTTCCAGACTGTGATTGAGCAATCATATTTTGTGGTCTATAAAAAACCAATTTACTTCAAAATCAATTTGGTAATCATTATTTATTACTTATGAGATAATATAATAAAATAATACATTTATGAAATTTTTTTTATATTAAAAAACAAACTTACGGATCAGCAAGTAAGGTAGGTAGTGCAGTTTCTTGAATTTTTGATGGAGCATTAAATCCCATTGCATACACTCCTTTTAATAATGCCGGTTTACTGCAATATATATCACAATATATAATATTTTTAAAAAGATCAACACAAGGAAATTGATAATTAAAAATACCAACAGATGAAGAGCTTCGAATGTTTTAACACTATACAAAGGTGAAGATGGATCCTTTCTTTGAATTTCTATGTCCTGTGTTGTTTCTACTAAACCTTTACGTATAATCTTTTGAAGTAACGACTTCTCCGCTGGCGAAATTTGCTCATCCACTCCATCATCATTTTTAGAATCTGTATTCGCGGCGTTTTCTTTAACTTCCTTATCTTCTTTTTCTATATTTAGACTGGACACCTAACAGCAGTCATAACAAGAATGTTATTATTATTTCGTAAAAAAGAACAAAAACAAAAATGCTCCATAATAAAAAGAAATTGAAATTGTTGTTAATGTGAATCATATTGTCGAGTAATTTAACGTGGGTTAATTATCACGAACATAATTTCGATTTTTGAGAATCAAGCAATGAAAATGCACAATGAAAATCACTGCATGGCAAAAGTGTGATAAACAAATTAAAGTGAGGTTAAGCCGGTGGTGAAAGACACAGTGAGTATATTACCTTTGCAGACAATTTCTCTTGCTCATCCACATATTTACCCCAGTCAACTTCAGTCGAAGACATATTGATATTGATACATTCACAATAATTAAGAAAATAACCTAAGCTTGAATTAGAAAGCTGAAGTGATACAATCGTTCGTCTGTGATTTCTTAGCTAATGCAGCGTCACAGCACGGCATAAACAACAACTAAGGCATGTACATGTGTTTCTTGCATGGAATAAAACATTAAATTGAATTCGATTAACAATGGTATATTGGTAAAAATTGGAAAATTATATATTACTATGAAAATTAATGATTAAGTTGCTTTCTTGAATTGAAAAATGAGCACGTGGAAAAATTTAAATAAAATTCAAGACAAATTGCCGAGCAATTAAAGTATCGATACGATAAACAAAAGTATTGATATAAATTTTCATATACGTAGCTATTTGTAAATTAATTATTAGGTGATTCTTTTACATTGTGCTATATATAATAAATTGTTATTATATATAGCGCCATAGCGCCAATTTAATTGTAACTGATGGCTTGAATTATTAAACAGTAATATATCTTTTGAAAATATTCGTATACATTTAGAATTTCTTTTTTTAAATTTATTGCTCAATAAAATTTAATATTTAACTTTTAATTTAAAAAAAAATTCCATATTTTAACTAGTTTATTCGCAACATTCTACTTTATTTTTTACAATGTATAGATATATTGTAGAGTGTATTATGTATTTTTCATATGTTTTTTATCACACCGTAAACTATTAGAATAATATTTGTAAGAAAAGATTAAACAGTTTAGTATAGATCATATCAAACGTGAGAAATATAATGAGATCATTGGTTCTTTACAGTGATTGACATGCACTGTTCGATATATGCACAAATAATTATAATCTCTAATCTAATTTTTATAGTATACAAGTATAGTATAACAGCATCATCATAAGATAGCCTTTAATAGATACAATCTTTATAGTTGTTTGAATTCATTTTAATTTAAAATATGATACATTGTAAATGTATTTCATATGTTTTATGTAATGACACGTATATATTCTTGCATTTAAAATTACAAATTCACGAGCTTAACATACATATTGTGTAATAAATGATAGTCGTTAAATGCACAATTAGATACTACCGTGTGTATTTTTATATGAAATATACATTCCACATTTGACATATGTACAAATTAAATCGTTAAGTTTATCTACCTTCATTTATAAAAGCATATTATACAATTTATTTGCAGCCAAAAATATGTTTTTTTTTTTAATTGGTGGACGATATTTTAAATGAAATAGTATGTAAAATTTCAAACAGGCTGCTTCAGTGAAATAAAGTGTCGTTATCTGTAAACGCAAACATGAATGTCCTATGTATTTCTTCCTTCATTTTTATCGAAATACACTAGATTAAATACGTTTAATAATTTTTTTTTTTTTTTTTTTTTTTTTTTTTTTTTTTTTTAAGAAACTTTTACAATTGTAGCCGCAGTCTTGGTTCCGCTTGATTGCGGTACAAGGCGAACGGTTATCAGCGAAAGATCTAGCATTTTACGTTGGTATTTCTTGTGAAACACCATAGCAGCAGACTGCGTCTTAAACACAATCGTTGCGCTGCGCTCACCCATTTGTATGCTCTATAACACGAACAATATAAACAGATAATTATTAAAAATTGAGAAAACCATCTTCTATTAGAAAAAGGAAAGTCGCTAACTTGTTACAAAAACTTATTGAAAGCATAACAACAAATTGATAAATGATAGATGTAGTTTCAAAGGCATAAAATATGATATAACAATCAGAGTATTTTTCAGAGAAAACAAGAGATACCAAGTTAAATTCGTATAAAATATTATCAGATAATATATTTCAAACTATATTGCTATGTTCTTTTATATATTGTTTATTATATGTTAAAAACTATATTTGTTATTTACAAACATGATTTAAACCTTTAGGTTAGTAAAGTTTTCAAAATAAATTTGATTGTTACATGTCGTATTCATGTGTATTAAGGAAAGTAATACAATACTGTAATTACCAAATACTTAGTTTTATTTTGTCATAAAAAAATGTGTATCATCATGTACCGAGTGAATACAAAATAATGTTCGAATAACAAGTTTTAAACAATTACACCAATGAATTTGTCAATTATTATGTAAAATAAATTTGTATATCTTAGTGAAAAAAATTAAAAAAAAAAAAAAAAAAAAAAATCAATGTTCAAATAGGTAAAAATTATAACAAACTAATAAAACTGTTTCTTTCAGAAAAAAAAGAAAAGAGGAAAAAATGTAATTATTATTAACATGAGTATACATAATACTTGGAACATTATCTTAAATTTAAATTCAAATCACTATCGAAATAACTATTGAAAAAGAAAGACATAAATTCGTAACTTCTAAAGCTATGAATTTGCAATGAAAATTAAAGTCTTAAACATTTTCATGCAAAGATAGTCACCTCAATTGTCCCGATGCCTTGACACATACGTCTAATTTGTGCTTCAGACGTACTTGCTGCCAAATTTTCTACCTTCACAGTATTTGTTTTTATTTCTGGTATTTTTTTCTGTTGTACAGGCGTTTTTTGAAGTACAACTCTTTGATTATTTTGCGTATTAACAACACTCTTTTGTGCATTTGTATTCGTTATTTCTTGTACATTGATAATAGTTTTTTGAAAATTTCCTGGAGATTTTTGTTTAACAATTCTCTGTGAAGTTCCAACAATTTTCTGTCCTATGTTTGTCAGTTTTTTCAGAACATCAGTTTGATTCTGACCAATTCTTTGAGACTGACATTGAGCGACATTGATTAATTTGCTTTGCATTAATAGCTGGCCTTTTTGTAAATTCGACACTGTTTTTTGTATAGTAGTAGCAACTTTCTGTGTATTCAGTAATGGTTTCTGAATCACAATTCTTCGTGTTCCCGATTGGGAATTTAATACTTTTGCATGTTCATTTACTGGATTAATCGCATGTCCAGAATTACTATCTTTTGCAGAATTTACAGAATCGTTAGATTGTACAGTTTGTATTGTCCTAACAATTCGTATACACGATGATTTTTCTGAGACCTATAACAAAAATAATGATTAAAAAGGTGTTGTGAAAAGAAATTATATTGAAAAAAAAATAATACTTGAGTACAACATGATTGATGCTAACATGAAAAATTATTAACATTTTGTTTCAAAAATTACATTAAATGAAGAAGAGTCAATAAAACATTTTGACATAGAATGATTTTGATAAAAGTTTAAAGGAAATTAAAAAGAACAAAAAGTATTTAAAAATATATTTTATTGAAACACGAGTAAAAAATATACAAAAAGTCTAATAAAATTTATGTATATATTCTTTTCTATATTATATTTCATTTGAAAATGTATAAATTATCACTCAAGTAATAATAAATATTTGAAAATATATTCTTTTTAAAAAATGCAAGATAAAGAATGCATATATTTTAATAAATAAATTAAATTTGCTAAAATTGTTGCTATTTGATACTTATGTGCAGTATATTTGTACTATATTTTTCTCTCTCATTCTCTCTTTCATTGTATTAAGAAAATTTACAAACAAATAAATCTCGGATATGATTACATTTCGCATAATTTATTTGTTGCGAGTACTAAGCACGAACTGCTTACCAAAATGATCATGACAAGAACACAAATTGGTAATCATTCAAATGTTAATCACTGAGTTTTACAAAACTCTATATTAAAAAAAAGAAAAAAAAAAGGAATGTCTAGTTAATGTTTTATGTACCAATAACAGTAAAATAAAAAATATGGCATCTTTAGTCATGTACCTCTGTAGATTGTGTACTAACAGGACGAGCACGTCCTCTTCCAATACTGGTATGCCCTTTGTTTATGGAACCATCTTTTACTACTCCCATTAGTGCTGATACAGGTTTTGTATCCTGCGTATTTTCATTTGCTAGGAAGTAAAATATATTAATTATTTTTTAAACGAAATATGTTATAACTTAAATAAAAAGAAAATAAAATATAATTTATTAAGTGAACATTTAATTGTGATAACAAAAGAAAAGAATTATTTTTCAAAGATATTTTCGATTAAAAAAATGATGACTCTGTTCAATAAAAATATATATATCTGTAAAAAATATTTTTAAAACTTATTTTAACATTGTCTTCGAAAATTTATTCACTTCGTTCAAGCAAGTAATTACTAAATTATTTGTATATATTTGATTTACACCAAATTTTATACATACATGTATTTTCGTTCTTAGCTTCATCATTTTGTTTCTCCATTGCAGCCATTTTCCGTCGATTTTCTTTTTCTCGCAGAACCTTTTCTCTAAGGCGTTTCTGTTCCTCCATCTTTTTTCTGTATTCTTGCATTTCTGGATCGTTTTCTTCATCCTACAAAAGTTTACAGTTTTGAAAAACTGTGCAATGTGAAGAAATTATATAATATACAATATTATATATACCTTTTTATCATTATTCGTATTGTTTAATGTATCCACTGTTCTTACTTCTTGAAGATTTCTATTGTTAATCTTTATTCGCTTTGGGCTCAAATCACGTAAAGGTTTATCTAAAGAGTTGGGAACTCTTTTTTGTGGTAATCTAGTTCTTATCGAAGTATTCACTGATCTGTTGCTAGATTTTTGTACATGATTTTGATCGTAGTTTTCACGATACGTAGTTGACGAGCAAGTCCTATTTTTTGAAACATGATCGTTTCTAGTTTTTGACGACAAATCTCTGTCGCGATAATTTTGATGGATTCCTCTATGATCCTAGAAATGCGAATTAAAGTTATTAAAAACTGGTTTGTTCTTTATGTTGAAGATATTTACTAATTCGTACACGAATTACGAACCTGTGAATAGTTATTTTTTTGATCCCACTGATCCAATTTATACTTCGAACTGGTTTCATAGCTACCATCTCGCAAGTAATTACTTTCTAGAGGATATTGTTTGTTTGGCGTTCCAGTTTGATTTTTCTGCGGTTTATTTTCTTGCCACACATCAGAAAAGTATGCATAAGGATCCTGCGTATGAAAATTTGCGTAAAACTACATAGTCTTGTACAAAATCAAAATAGTCAAACTCTAATTAGTCAGTGCAATATCATACAATACGTACATCACTCTTGTTCTGCTGATAATTCTGTTGATAATGTGCTGGTCCTTGTTGAGTTTGGTTGTACGAACTTTGATTCTGATATGGGATAGCAGACTGTGAAAACTGGCCAGAAGAGACTTGGGATGGCAAACTAGATGTTTGTTGTTGATTGGAATCCCATGCAAGTCTTGCTGTTGTGTTAATCAAATCAAAAGGGATCGTGAGAAAAATACAAGGAATTACAGAGAACTTGGAATTGAAAATTAGGAAAAACTAATAATCACATCCGAAAACACTTACCGTCGTTCGTCGACTGTACGGCTCCTCGAAAGTGAGGATTGATTAAAATCTTGTGCCCTGGAGGTAAAGGTACATTGGGTACATTGGAAGTGGACTGTTGTGGTACAGGTAACGTATTAGTATTAAATTGACTGGTAGGTACTTGATCGGAATAGCCGGACCTCGAATCGTAAACGGGTCGGTTTTCAAATTGAGCTGCTTCTTGGAAAGGTGGTCTGTTCTCAAAGGGTGATTGATTTGGCATTTGATTGACGTTAGGATGATTAATGAGCGGTCCCTGGGAAGTAGCTTGCCGTGGATATGCTTGTATAGGTAACGGCTGATTACCCTGCAACAACGGCGCCACCGATCCGGTTCCAGGCACCGCTGAGTTCAAATTCCCAAGAATCGTTCCTCCGGGATTCCCTTGCAACAGCGGGCCCTGATTGTTTTGCATCAGTCGTACTGGATTAGGGCCCTCTTGCATGAGGGCAGCCGAGGTTTGAAACGGGGCCGTGGCTGTCGCTGGCCCCGGTTGAATTTGGATGTACGGTGGTTGACTCGATGGGTGATTGTAAGACGATGGGTGGCTAAGTCCTTGAAGGGATCCTGGCAAGCCAACTCGGGGCCCGTAATCTAACCTCGGCCCGATTATTCTAGGGGCCACTTGATTTTGAAATTGGTTAGGATTGAATTGTGGTCTATTATCTACAAAATGCGATGGACCTTGGAGCGAACCGTTCGGTGAGTAATGCTGGAAAGATTGTACTTGGGAATTTTGTTGCTGGTAAATAATCTGTTGATTTTGCATATTGTTCGGTACTCCGAGAAGAAATGGTGGCCGAGTCTCGAGCAAAGGCGGTCTGCATACCGGTGGCGGTTGATTATCGAAGTTTGCATTACGTGCATTACCGAACCTGATCAATTTATTTCATAATTACACATTCTGATAGGTGTCTTAATATTTCATTTAATATTACATATATATTATGTATGTATGTATGTATGTATGTATGTATGTATGTATGTATGTATGTATGTATGTATGTATGTATGTATGTATGTATGTATGTATGTATGTATGTATGTATGTATGTATGTATGTATGTATGTATGTATGTATGTATGTATGTATGTATGTGCATACAACGGAGAAACCTCAAGAATCGCAGAAATTGTACCTACCTTGGATTAAAATTTCCCGAATTTTGTATTATCCCGAATCTTCCTCCGCGATTTCCTCTTGTGCTTCGACCTCTTCCACGGCCTCTGGACGCCAGTTTGGATGGTTCACACGTGACCACGTTCTCCAAATTATCCGGTATGTGATTGTTCATTTTCGAAGAGACGATAGTTCTTTCATTTTGAAACCTGTTCCTCCTTTCTTTAGCTTCTTCGCATTCATCATCTTCCAATCCCTGTCCATTCCCAGAATAAATCTTTGCATTTTTCTGCAGCTTCTCTCGTAGATCTCCCCTTTCAATGTTACTCGAAGCGTTGATGCTATCGACCGAGGGAAGTTCATCGTGCTGTCGGACTTGTTCGCTCTTGTATTCATGAATCTCGTCTTGTTCGTAATATTTCGATTGTGCCTCTAGCTGACCTCCGTCCTCGTAAAAATCATTCTGGTTGCTCCTATCAGTTTTGCTTCTATTAAACTCTATGTTTTCGTCTTCGCCATCTAAGTCGTCGAGCGCGTCGGTTACTCCTAAGTCCAGCACATCATCTGTCTCCTCTTCTCCCTTATAGCTATTCTGCTGCTCAGGGAATTAAATTGCCAAATATTTGTAATGAAAATATAATATTTAGCCGTGGTCGTTACAATCTACAACTTAATTAACTTATACGTTTATGTTTATATCAATCTGTGAGAAGTTATACTCTTTCATGATTTGAAACGAAGATACCGCATATAGTTTGAAAATAATCGCATCGTTCTTTTTCTCTACCTATTTCTATTGAATTCCTATTGAATTTCGAACTTTCTCCTCATTCCGATTGTTCTTGATTCTTATCAGTCGCTGATAATAAGATTTACACGGCAGAATTATTTAATCGCAAATTCCTCACTGTTAATCGTGTTATTATAATTTATGCAAATGGATATTACCGTAACAATCAATTGGAGTAATAAAATATTATTTTCTCAATAAAAGCGATAGTATGTTTGATACTTCGCAATACGAAATTGTTATAAACGTATATCATACAATATGTTACAATATCAGGTTGCAATAGCATGATATATTGTTAACAATATGTTTCATATCATATTCGGTTATATATTACATAACGTACATTTATTTTAA
>KQ438551.1:116218-142117 GCA_001276565.1 Melipona quadrifasciata | reverse complement strand
TATAATAAGTATTATAAATAATGAAAAGATTGTTAACACATTAATTATATTGTAAACTATGTGATTAAAAATTCGAAAGTAATAGCGAAAAGCAAAATATATGTGGAAGGGGAGAGAGAGGGAGGGGAGAGACAGAAAGAGAGGCAGAGAGAATGATTCTTGGGGGCTCGCCATCTATCGAGTAATGACGTCGGTAGCTTGCATCGAATGTGAAGCTGCCGTTTATCGCCCACGCGGTGGTATCGTTAATTTTACCTGAGATGAGACAGCCAAGTGCGTCATGTATTTTCACTACATTTTTTCTTTCAATAATCAGATATTAATACTATACAAACAAAAACAATATATAAATATCTTTTACTTCTCTACCATACCTTTTTAATTCTGAAGAGGTTAGGATATAGTTACACACACGTGTATATACGTTATACGTGTGTATTTCAAAGTTTAGTTGCACAAAAATGATGAATCTGAATTTTAAATAAGCAATCACATTGTTTAACATTATTTAACACATTATAATGAAATATAAAATTTGCATAATTAATATATTCATACATGTACACATGTATGCGCTTCATGTATGATGTTTTCAATAATTAAATTTTAGTTAGTTTTCAGTAAATAATCTTCGTGCATGTGTCAACATGGTAAATTTCTTATTTTAAATTATGAGGATTACAGTGGTTATTCTTAATGGAAATTATAGATTTTAAAACATATCGATCTACTACCGGTAAATGTTCGTTCCAAATAGGCGTCCGTGGAGGCGCAGGCTCAACAAAAACAGCCAGAAATGGAAGTCAGTATAGTTCGTACCTTACGTGAATACGCGTGTTACAGGTTAAAGAACATTATTTAACATATTGCTGACATAACGAGTACTTAAAAATACCGTTAATTTCACTTGCAACATTAAAATCTATATATATATATATATATATGTATATATATATACATTTAAATTGATTGTGATAGGAATAGTACTTTTAAAAGATAAATCACGTAATAAAATCCAAGCAATCAATCGAGTCTGGAATAGAATTGGTATAAATCGAAGACGGTATTGCGTAATATTTGTAATTAACAATAGTTGAGGTTAATTGTTTTTCCAATTATGCATATTGTAAATCAATAAAAATTCGCATAATACAAGATGAAATGTAGAAAAATATAAAACAACTGTTATGCAACAGTAAGTGGATATGGATGACAATGAGTTAATTTTTCAACTTTTTTGAAGTGATGTATCTTTCACAACCGTTCATTGTGAAAATGTTTGATAAAACGTGGGTAAATGAAATATTGCTACATTAATTTTCCAGATAAATATTAAATTCTTTAAGTGATTAATTTATGTACGATTCATATGCAATCTTTAATTGCTCTGTATTATGTACGTCAAATATTTTATTTTTTATTTTAAAGAAATTGATTAAAAAAGAATAGTTATTTGAAATTATTAATTCGCCAAACTGTGGTATTAAAATAAACAAAAAACATTTATAACCAATAACTAAGGGCGAAATAAGGAGCGGCAAAATAAAAGTGTGAGTTTATTTTTTTTACGTGGATTATTATTGATTGTTACCCCACGTCACGTGGAAGGTTGGATTAAATGCAATTTTCCAAATGAATCAAAGCTTGAACAGTCCTAGATTAGCAGTTGCAATAAAAGATATAAACCGGTAAATTTTCGCGCGTGCGCCCAAAAAGTATAGTGAAAGCTTCTTCGGTCGGTCATTCGTTTACCCAGGAGATATAAGCACGCAAGGATCGAACGGGGAACTCGTCTGGAATAGTCAAACCCGCGTTTTCTTTGACTACGTCATCAACAGTAAGTTACAAGTATACATACTACGTACATGTTTCATTCGCTTGCGCTTTTCATTCGTGCGATAAGAGCCACTATTTCTCTTGTGAAAATTCATTGCATCAGTTCTACATTTTGCCTCGTGAAAATATCAATGCATAAGTTGCAGGTTGACATGTGTGGTTGACATTGGGTTAGCTTACAAGTAGGAAATTTGTTTCTAATTCTACTACGATTATATATTATATAATGATAATTTCGCTAATACAAATGTGTTTTGTTGTGTAGGAAATAATTGTATATACTGATATATATTAACATTCTTAATATCAATATAACTCAATGCAAATAAATATATCGAGTACCTGGATAAAATAAGCACGATCAGAATCGATCAAGTCTAGGTTATTTGTATCCATAAATCACAGTAACTGTGGATAAGAGAAAGTATAGATGATTTGACTAGAATTATTCCTGCAGTTAGATTTTAACTTAAAGTGATAAAACAGTACGATAAAACTGATCTAAATAGAGGCTGTGATTTTTAAGTAAAATTACGTGACGTAATGATACGGTGCTTATTACGTGATGCATCTGAAGCAATATGTACTTACATATGTATAAAATTCATCTTTCGTTAAGAGTTCATCCCATTTCATGTGACAATTATCACCGATCTGTTACAATTTCCGATATATATATTTAAACATTTACATATTGATTCATATCATTGTTGATATCGATCGAGACGAAGATTGATTGTTTTATAGATACAGTTCACATACGTATGTAAGTAGATACGAAGTAGAATCCTTTCAGATGAGACGCTATAATTATAACATTAATACAATTATAACGTTAAAGAGCAAATGAAATAGAATGTTGTATTATAAAAGTATATACATGTTTTAAGAAAAAGAGGAAGAAAACTTCTTCGAGTTGCTTTGTCATAATAGTAATCATAATCATGATAGTAATGTACAAAAAAAAAAACGTTGCAATTGCATTAAAATGTTTGGAGCGACGAGTACGTTGCTTAATTTATATGCTAAGCTAAAAGTAAAATCATTTTGTACATTGCTATCACAATCGATAGTGGCTATAAATTATTATGGTACGAAATAATAAATAATAAATAATCTAAATTTAAATAAAGATTTTCATAAATTTGAAATTATTTGCTAATATTTTATATTACTATAATAAGCGATCGTGATATAAAAGTATTAAACTGTTTCGTCATAACTAATCAATAATGAAAAACTGCACGACTTGTACCCCAGTACGATTCGTCTCACTGAAACCCAGAAGGCCCAGAAACAACTCTTCTGACTTTTGAAATAAAGACGACTTTTTTGCCATAAAATTTTATTAATATGCAAACTAATTTGAATCGATACAAAACAAATTACAGGCGCGATCGCTCAGTACCATCGCCCCCTCACGAATCACGTGACCGAAATCAACCAATAATTTTTGTTGCATTAGCGTTGCACCTGAAGAGGCCCGATTTTCTGGGTTACACTCGCTAAAATCACTTTCTGTGATAAAATGTTTATATACGACGTATATTGTTTATATATAATTTTGTTTATATACGACGTGTATAATGTGTAATCTTGTTGATATACAATTATGGAATTATCAACCTTTTCGAAACATTATTGATTACATAAATGTTTTATAATTTTTATGATCTGTCATACGATCTTTCGACGTATCACCAATGATACATGAATTTCAAATATCATACGTGAATTTCTTACCTACTCTTTCATTCTCGCGTTCACTTCATAATAAATTCTGTTCATTAAGTATATTTGAATATTTGGTTTTTAAATTATTTCGAAATTATTTCACACAATGTTATGAAATAATTCAAAATATTTGAAACATTTAATCTTACTTTAAAAGATCTTACATTTGACTTCAATGATTATATTATCTACATTTATTTGTTTTTATCACTGAGAAAGTGATTTTAGCAGGGGTAATTCAGAAAATCGGGCCTCTTCAGATGCAACGCTAATGCAACGAAAATTATTGGTTGATTTGGGTCACGTGATTCGTGGAGGGGCGTGGGGTAGACCTCGACTAGGAGTGGCTTTGTCTGGTACTGAGCGATCGCGCTTGTAATTTGTTTTGTATCGATTCAAATGTTTGCATATCAATAAAATTTTATGGCAAAAAAGTCGTCTTCATTTCCTAGTCAGAACAGTTGCTTCTGGGTCTTTCAGTGAGACGAATCGTACTGGGATACAAGTCGTGCAGTTTTTTTTGTTTTCTTATAAATTATTTATTTCATCATAAATATACGTTGAACGATATTTGTATAATACTGTATAGGTAGATAATTTAAACATAAGTTTATATAATTTATGATTCTTTCTTTTTACAAGCCGCTTTACAATGTCAATAGAAAAGGACAAGGTATTGATAATAAAAAAAAAGTTGTATAAGATTAAATAGAGATTTTTACGCGTACGTAATTAACAAATTTCGGTTTAGTCGAGCAATGAAATTGAGAAACAGGCTACAACACCAACGCCTTTAACTCCGGCGCCAAAGGTAAAAAAATTTTGTCCAAACTTAAGTAGAGATAGCGTTGAAAGTTGAAACATGTCTTATCTTTCCTATTTCTTTGCTTACTCTTTCACACGCAGTCTGCCACGGAGGATAAGCGGTTGGTAAGTATACACGATACAACGTGAACGTGATAATTTTCAAAATGGGAGGTACTTCAATTTATGTTATTATGCTATTCTTTGTTAATTCTACTTCAAGTCTGTTAATATCTGTTGAAGCGATTACAAGTTATCTCGTGTTTATGAGAGTAAATGGATACGTTGAAGATAGTTGAAGCCATTTTCGTTGTCTGTTAATTCACAGTGTACGGTCAAGTAAACTTGTGTAACGAGAAAGAAATCTCGTAATATCGCATGAAGTTCAAATTTTGGCCATATCAAATTTTACCGGTGATGACTATAATCCTTACAGACATACGTTCTGTGTCTATTAAATTACACGTTTTCAAAGCGAAGAGAATATCCACGGTTGTAAAGGTCATATTGTCGTTTCCTTGGTTTCATTTCTTTATTTCGCCTATTCGTATTCATTTCTCACATGTGTCGAAACGTCATTTGTAAATTCGCAGTACTTTGTATACTGATGAGTGTTTTTTTCAAATTTCGTTAAGATACAAGTATCTTTGATACGAGGCTGTACTTATTTTTATTTAATTATATCGCCATTTAATTTTCAATAAATGCGGATGATGTTGCAGCTTCGACGATTTCTACTAAAAACAACTTTTCGTTCACAAAATATCATATTGTATAACTTAATAAATATGTGTAACTTTATTTTATGTTTATGCATATATACATACACAGGTATATATGTAGATGTATTTGAAACGGATTACTAAACGCGTGAAAACGTTCACTTTCTCAAAACGTGGGCTTCCATAGTCTGTGTAACTTCCGTTTTGTTTAATGATAACGAAATCGTCAAAGTCCGGCGGGACATGGTTTTCTTATCTGTAAAATATTTCGTTTCGGATGATCTCTATTTATTTTTGAGAAACTTTCCGGACGTTCAAATAAAGCAAATGTCTAGGTTTAGGTTGGGGAAAAAGCTGGACTAAAAAATGCCTGATCGAGAACAGCAGGTCGTTAATGATCTGTTTTATTGCCTCCGTGCGATTGATTTTTCTTTTTTGCATTAAAGAAATTTAATTTAATAATCACCGCGGTGACTATTGGTTCGAAAAAATTGAAAGAACAAAGATAACACGACGTTCAAGTGTCGCATGGATTATATAGATCGTGACAGCCACTCTAACTTTAATATTCTTAACTATAAAATTGGTGCACGCAGCGTAAGCATTATATTAAAAGGCTGCATCCGGGTTTCCATTGAAACGATACGAGTTTTTAACAATAAGATTTTGTTCGCACTGTCTTTCTCTCTTTTTTTTCTCTTCTTCTCTGTCTTTCTGTCTCATCTTGCGTTACTTTTTATTTACTATTTTACTTATTACTATTTTACTCTAATTTTTATTTTTTTTTTCTCACAACCCAGCAATTTTTACTCGTAGATAACTTCTTCTTTTTTTTTTTTTATTGATGTTTCATTGTGACGTCGTTGCGTAAAAAGAAAAAAACAAGACTTGGATTACAATATGTAAAAGATTGTTATTGTACTTGATTGTAAACATATTTATTTCATACGTGGCAGATGAAACATGAACTCGATCGGCAGAACTTGGTTCGAGATCGATGAAATCGAGAAGGATAAATATATATAAGAAACTTAAATCCGTTGATAAGTTTTCAAGTACACACCTACAGCTAGCGTAATTACTTGTTAATTCGTGGTACGAATTTCGAGCGTCTTTTCGTTTGATCCGTATCGCATGGACGATATCAATATACAATAGATGAAATTTTTCGATACTGACGAAGAAAATAGCAATCGTATCGTTTGTTACGATTCGATAGCGAAAATACCTCTGGTGGTTATTGCTCGAAATCAGTCATCTTCCAATAGAAAAAGTTAATAAATTATATATTTCCGACAAAAGAGTTTGCGACTTTGAATCGAACGACGAAATATTAGCTTTTGTAACAGCGGGTTAGCCATGTTGCAATTTGATGATAAACAGAACACGCGTCTCACGATAGAAAGTAGCGTTTGTGAAAGTGCTTCGGTTAACCAATCAATCGCGAGAGAAAGGAAGAAGAAGAAAATCTTTGTAAACAAGATTTGTGAACGACTGTTGGACGTGAATTTTTTTTTTTTTTGGTTTTATCGGAATCAACGAGCGAGGTAACTCGGTATTGTTCAATTGGTAGTTGAGATTCGTTCGAGGGAGCCCACCGAGCTTGAGGGAGAGCAACGAGGAGAGGGAGATACGACTGGTTTCGAAAATCGGCTTTCGTCCCGCTCGCGCTCGCAGCAATGTTGTCTCTCAGTAGCTTTCATACGCGACCGTGACACGGAACGATTCGGTCGTTGTCTCCTCGTTCTTGTCGTATCCGTTTGATTCGAATTTCCTATCACGCGTTGAGTGACAGCGAAACTTTCCTTCAGTTAAGTGATACGAGAACGATTTGCGAGATTTTATCGAGTTAACATGAGCCAAGGGTGGCTGCAGGTAAAAAACGAACTTCCGTACGACTGATTTGCTCGCTAGTTTTTCGTAACGCTGCCTGCTGCGTTGACGACGACCAAACGTTGGTGTAACAGCACCATGTTTTTTATTTTCCTTTTTTTTTTCCGACGCTCATCATGCGACCATTCATACTGGAATACTCGATGCATTAACATATTGTGAATTTTGGTGCGGATGAAATATTTTTCGAAATCAATTCGTTCTCAGTGTCTATCGTTGTGAATAGTATGTAAATGTTATTAGCAGTCAAATACTAATATTCGACATCGAGTATCTGTGGACTTTCAGAACACAGAAAAGTGTACGTTTCCACTATTAAGTATGGAATTTTTAATAAAAATTAAATATGAAAATTTAGTTTAATAAAAAATATGGAATTAGCTTAGGAAATACACAATTTACTTTTGTTGCGGTCGTTCAAACTAAAAGAACGGTCGAGTGGGCGAATTTCGAGAATTCTATTTTTTTTTTCACAAAAATTTTGACTCGTTTATTATCTTCGAGACGTTAAATACAACTCGCGCGTCACTGCCGACGATTTTCTTTGTTCCTTTCCTTTTTTCGTAGGAGTAGGCTTGTTTCGCTCTCGTGTTACATTCTCTAATTTTTTTATGTAAAAACAGCAGAGAAAGAATGTTTATTAAATTACCTATGAAAAGAAGTTGCATTACTTGAATATTCATTACTATAAAACGATCACGTTTCTACGTGGGACTCGTAAAAGAAATTTCGTTATCGTTTTGATACGTACAGTTTGATGATTCAGTTCAGTTAAAATATTCCACACCTTTTTAATATTCTGTTCTTTGAATACGAAACATGTACCAGCTGTACAGATGAAATAAGAAAACAAGAACATTTGTGACAATTGTTAAAAAGTCGAGTCCTCCTTTCGTTGGATAATATTTGACACAGTGTGGTGGTATGTGTCTCGTATTGCAAATAAAATTCTTTTAAATCGGAAGTGAAAGGAAATTGGTAGAAGATGATATTAATCAGAAACTCTGTGTTAAACTTCACGTTGGGCCAAGGTTATGCTAGATAACATTATACCCGAGTTAAAATATGTGAAGGTGACATTGTTAGAATTGTGATTTCTTCACATTTATACGAACACAGAATGTATATCGCGAGTAAATGTTATCAAAATGTCTCCGCAGATTATAATTATGTTTCGAGTTATTCCAAAAATTTGATAATTTGGGGAAAAAACAGCCAGAAAAAACGTAACCTTATCACTTGACTCATTCATATTAATTTGACGAATTGTATGTATTTGTCATATCAGAAGTTGTTAAGTAAAACTCGATGGCCTCTTTTTTCAAGTTGCACAAGTTTGGAGACACAAGTGTCCTTTAGAAAATAGGAGCTATTAGAATATTTGTATATACTTTGCAAGTTTTTTTAGCGTTTTAATTTAGATTTATTTATACTTATTGAAGTATTTTTATATAAATATTTTTCTACAAATATTTTTCTATAAATGCATATAAATTAACACATTTAAAACATTTTTCTTTGTATCATATAAATAAATTTATCAATCTAAAGTCGTATTTTCTTCGGAATTATACGTATTAAATATGTACACATGAAAGTCAAATGATATACGTGTAGACGTGCAAGCAAGATTAACATATTTAAATATAAATTAATATTTCAATTAGATTCCAAAGATTTCTTTTACAAAAGCTTGTGTTTCGAAAAATTCAAAGCATTATTTTATAAAATAATATAAAATTTTAAAATTTTAATATCTAAAACGATATGAAATTTGTTTTTTAAAATTGACGAGAATGAGAAAGAAATTCGTCCGTTGGATGAGCTGGATAAGAATCAAAGTATATATCCGGAATGTCATCTGAGACTACATATTTCCGTGTAAAAATAGCAACACGAAAACAACGTTATTCTTTTTATTTTGTGACCGAGAAAATCTTTCACGTGAACGTGAACAATTAGCGTAAAACACTGTGTACATCAATTCTTTCAAACAAACTGTCACATACGTAATTCGATTCATGTTTCTCGTGCAAAAACAACGTACGTGTGTACGTACACACGTTCGTACGACTTACTTTTGATTTCAACTCACGGCATGCAAAGTATTTTTTTTCTTTTTCGTTTTCTTTTTAGTTCATCCGATAATAATAAGATATTATGTACATGATAAATGACTTAGTTACGCTTGTATATAATAGATATACGCACAGATATACACAGTACTTGCGTACGTGTACACGTGAATGTATATAGAAATTGTGACGATTACTTGTAGTTAAATTAACGAGATATGTTATTTGAGAAATTTTCAAAAGTTTCAGCCGACAGTTGTGGATCATCGAACTAATTGATATAGCTTGAAAGTTTTCATAAATTGTTTGCGTTCGTGTCATGTCATGTGGTGGCTATAATTAGGACGCTCGAAGTTGCGTGCGCCACGAGACCGGTGTTGGAAAGGCTTGGCGTTCCGAACCAATCGGCATTGCTCGCGATCGACACACCTCTGTTTCGACCAATCGCCGACGCAGGAACGTCACGTTCGAGGAACGGGGAATTTTCGCTTTTTCTCGAGTGTAACGAGTTCCTACAGGCATTTATTGCTCCGACATCACACAATGAAACGAAATTTCGTTACATATTTGTCATTATTGCTACAAATATCGATTGTTTTCCAAATATGTACTTAAAAAGCCGAATGCTCGCGTATGTCGTGTACTTGCGTATAATGACAGATACAGAAACCATTACGCTATTGCGTGAAATCTGCTTACGAAAGAATTTTTATTCGCTGTTGGCTTCGGTGTCGTTTTCTTGAAACGAAGTCTCAGTGAATTTAATCGAATCAGATAAAAGATAAGTCCGTTTCGCATCGCGATAAAGCATTTAAAATAAGTCCACTTAAAGTACAAAGCTGCAGTTTTTGGAAAGTTTCAAATAAAATAAATTCGTACATTGCCAAGTATGCGTAAAATACGGAGTATAGCTCTTTGATACGGTGTTTTTGTCGTTATTTGGTAAAAGTTCTCTCACCTTTCGAACTAATCGAACTATCTGAAATCTTCGGTTGCATTACGATCAGCAAGGATCGGAGGTCATTCGAGGCGATCAAAAGTCGAACAAAAGTCGAACAAAAGTAAACGACGAAACTGAACAGCGGTAGAAATATAAGGCTTGTCTTTAATGCAATTCACGAGAAATAAAGAAATAATGGCAGGAGATACGTATACGTACATACATATTTATGTTTATCAGTGACTTGCCAGATATTCTCACATTAAACGTTTGTCTTTAACCGGCTGTTTTCTTTTAAATATAAAACAACGTAAAATAATAACAGGCAAAAACTCGAATGAACTTGAATTCGAGTGAACTTGAGAGCAAACGCTGTAGCAAATAGCTACATAAATGATGAAGTGGGAATATATACATAGCTAATAGCCAACTATTAGTGAGTATACGTAAGTGTATATATGCACGTGAATATATGCAATTGACTATAACTTGATTGATTCTGTTACATTATCTGATTACGCTTCTGAAATTGATCGTACGAATTAATTTAAAATTAAATTGAATTACGTTCGTGCTCCTCGCTTGGTCGGTTTGAGAAACACTGACTGGTAAAGTTTCTTCGGTTACGTGTGCGTGCCGTGTAAGTACAACGGTTTGTTTAGCGTGGTTGTGTGCCGTGGACAGAAGCGGTATAAAAATGGGTAGCAGGGGTACCGACCCGCACAGAATAATCTTTGACACGTGCTTGAAAACACGGGAGACTGGAGATCTTTTATACAGACACATACACACACACACACACAAACACACACACACACACGCACACGCACACATATATAGATATTTTGCATAAAGTACATGTGGACACTTTGTTTGACTTTGCATAAAAAGTCAAATTGAAGTGGTTTGATACTAAAGTTGTCAGTACGATTCTATCCAGCTCGGTATATCAATCGGAATTATCTCTCGATGACTCTGAAAACGATTGGATTTACTTATTTCGGGAGGACGGTAAGATAAAAATAAATCTTTTGATTTCACGAACGCTAAATCACCAACGATTGTCATCGTTAAAAACTTTGCTTGCTTATCTTTACTTACTCGTCGTTTGAAAACTTTATTCGCCTATCTTAGGGAAAAATGGCAAGATAGAAGTAGATCTTGTGATTTTGTAAACGCTAAATCATAAACAATTTTCGGTCCCGTCGTTAGAGACAGACGTTGGTCGTTATAAACGATTTCTATCGAAGTAACTTCACTTATATACTAATATACTTATATACTAACGTTTTTCATTATTTATTAATAATTTCTATCCGACAAAATTATCAGATGGTACTGTACGTAGAAAATAACTTTACGAATGTCGGTTAATTTCCATTTAATTTGTTATTTGTAAAGTATTCCTCCGAGACTGGATATTAGAGAAATTTTCTAACATATTCACGATATCGTGTAATGCCTGTCTACTTAATAGATAATAATAAATAATTGTCTTTATTGCAGGGTCTAAATGGACGATTAGCATTTGCTATCGCAGCTGCTGCACTTGGATCATCGTTTCAACATGGGTACAATACCGGTGTTGTTAACGCACCTCAGCAGGTATTTCATAAGACACATTGTCAGCATTTTTCTTGTACGCAATATCAGTACGTATCTACTTTCCGATCGTACTTATTCTCAAATTACTAAACAAAATTGTTCCATTACTTCGAGTAACTGGCTGTTGTCAAATAAATCGATAAGTCGATAGTTAACATTTGCGCTCCAGTAATTAATTCTTTCGAGTGACGTCTTGTAATTTATTCAAAGGTCGTACAACATTTTTCGTTTCCTAATGTTACGCAGGAGAATTTTATTCTAACACGACAAGTGGAGAATCAATAATCGCTTGTTTTGGCTATATGCGTAATGCTTTTTTCCACTTATCATAGATTTTCGTATGTATCTACGTAATTTTTGCAAGTTAAATTTCATTCGTACAGCTACGCCATTGTTATTCGAACGTCGAACGGCTGAAACACAATTATATCGAGAGTATGTAGTGTTGGTTATTCGATAGTATCAGTTGCATATTCAATCGTCGAATATTCAAGATATTTGAACCGTCGGATCCAACGATCGTAAACGTCGTGTTTGAGATATGTAAATGAATGAAAATGAATGATAAAAAAAGAAACGAGGTGACGGTACGGATGATATGTTACAGCTCATCGAAGACTGGATCAGTAACCTGAAGATGAATCGTACCGGTGAACCAACGAAACAGTCGGAAGTAACGATGATATGGTCGATAGCGGTGTCGATATTCTGTGTAGGCGGGATGATTGGTGGTTCTCTAGTGGGCACGATAGCCGATCGTTTCGGCAGGAAGGGTGGTTTGTTGCTGAACAACATTTTGGTCCTCGTCACAGTAATCTTCGAGGGCTGTGCTAAAACAGCGAAAAGCTACGAGATGATAATCATCGGGAGATTCATAATCGGCATCAATGCAGGATTAAACGCTGGTCTGGCGCCCATGTATTTATCCGAAATATCACCTATTCATCTGCGAGGAGCTGTTGGCACTGTTTATCAACTGGTTATTACTATGTCTATTCTGGTATCGCAGATTCTTGGATTAGAACAAATCTTGGGTACCGAGGATCAATGGCCGCTTCTTTTGTGCCTGACGATTGTTCCTGCGATCTTCCAAGTAGTCACGCTTCCACTATGCCCTGAAAGTCCGAAATATTTGTTGCTCAGTAAAGGAAAGGACATGGATGCTCAAAGAGGTATGTTCCACAGTATTTTAACTAAGGCGTCTTAGGACAGAAAGCTAGAAATTCACAGAATCATTTCCATCCACGCATGTACGTATCTCGCGCGATACAGAGCTGCGATTGGTTTTACATCCATAGAAATATAGAATGGAATTGTATTGTATTATTGGAGCAAAACGTTTATCAGTAATTAAATGACTTTTTTTTGTAGCTTTGGCCTGGTTGCGTGGCACGATCGAAGTTCACGATGAGATGGAAGAAATGAGAGCGGAATATGAATCGGTGAAACTTGTACCAAAGGTTACGCTGAAAGAATTATTTGTAAATCCTACTCTTAGAATTCCATTAATAATTGCAATCATGGTTATGTTCGCTCAACAATTGTCTGGAATAAACGCCGTCATGTTCTTCTCGACGAAAATCTTCACGATGGCGCAGTTGGATAAAACCGCAGCCCAGAATGCAACAATGGCTGTCGGAGCGATGAACGTCATTATGACTTTTGTTTCATTGATACTCGTCGAGAAAGCTGGAAGAAAAACGTTGCTGTTAGCTGGATTTTCTGGAATGTTTATCGATACCGCGTTGCTCGCTATTTGTCTTGCTTTTGCAGTAAGTATACCACTGTACATAAATTTAATATTGCATTTAGACTCTAGAAATGCATATTACAATACGTAATTTAATTTTTTCCCCTTTTTTCAGGATACATCTCGTGCAGCAGCTTATTCCTCGATTGTACTAGTAATGACATTCGTAATCTTATTTGCAACTGGACCAGGTAGTATCCCTTGGTTTCTGGTGTCCGAGTTGTTTAATCAATCCGCGAGACCCGCGGCGACGTCCGTTGCTATTGCGGTCAATTGGACGGCGAATTTTATCGTCAGTATCGGATTTTTACCTCTGCAGGAGGCACTGGGTGCACATGTATTCATTATTTTCGCCGCAATACAAGCATTCTTCGTCTTCTTCATTTACAAGAAAGTACCCGAGACAAAGAACAAAACGATGGAGGAGATTAGTAGCATGTTTCGACAAATATCGTACCAGTAAGAACTTCTATATTGTCATTGCGCTTAAGGAATTAATTACAAATTTTTCAAGAAAAGATATCCATAGGAAAACGAATCAAACATAGATACGAATTTCTTTAAAAGAATCCGTGACTTGAATTTTTAACGCGCATACCTGCTATTGCGTTTTTATACGTTATGAGTATTGAAGTTGAAGGCACCAGATCTTTTAGCGGTTATTATGAAAAAACTGTATTTTCATTTTAAGATCGTTTAAAGTCTCAACATTGAGAAGCTATCGTAGTTCTTGCTTTTGAATGTTTATTCTAAACGCTGTCAAGTCGCGCATCGTTTTTTTTAGAAATTTGACTTAAACTTACAAACTTAGTTCCTATTATTACTGATATGATAAACGTATGGTGTCATAGAAAAACAGTATCAAGTTATGCATAATGAAACACAAATTAATTGTTTATTTCAATAAATTTTAGCGGGTCTTTTAAAATATTTCACGTTTTTATAGGCAGACTGTAAATGAAATTAACAATAATGTAATCAAGATATAATATATAGGTTTAAAGAAAATTAACCTCAGAGGCAAATATTTTGTTCGTAAAATATATTTTCATATCGAAAATTAAACAGAAGAGAAATGAACGATTTAAGAAATGCATAAACGAAAAATATATATTAACTCGCAGTTCCTTAAGAATAATTAAGAAAATTAGACGACAGTTTTCGCATTTGTAATCACTATTCGTACTAGATGTTATTTTATCTTCAAAAAGAGTGAAGAAACAATATTATTTAATTATATTGATATTAAATATTATTACTCTAGTCATAAAAATACGATATTTTTGCATTAAAGTAACATTTGGAAAATCCTGCTAAAAAAATAGTATATACATTATTGCATTATTGCAAAATATTTTTTTTTCTTTAATAGAAATCTGCACAACAGGAACGATATTATTTGTTTTGAAATTAAAAAAAAAAGAATCCGTTTTATTTTTAACTTTTTTGAAGTACATGTCATGTAATATGAGGAAAATGTAGAGTAAAATTGTTGGAACTCGTGAGATTCAGTCACAAAAAAGTGTTTCTATTGTAAAACATACGTTTTTAAAATTTTTTAGAATTGTGTACGTTGCATTACGTTTATACAAATTATATCACATATGCAACAAAAAATAGAAATTTTATTCAAATGAGAGAAATGAAAAGTACTGTTACACTTGTACATAAGAATATACGTAGGATATTGCCATACAGCGTATAGAAAAAAATTGAATTTATATATGCATGTAACTGTAGTGAATGTTTAAATCTGTATATCAATGTTGTTACATTTATTAGATATTTAATTAATACAATACAAAAATTATTACGATAACCAAAAATCATGTTGAAATATCGTAACATATAGCTTAGAAAAATTAGTTCCGCTGTAAATCATGAACCGACAGTATACCATTCTCTTTACCACGTACATCCTTGAATCCAGATAATACTCAAATGTAGTTGTATCTTTAATGCTAAATTTATCAGGGAAATTACATTTCCGCGGTGTGCCAGTCTATCTAACAAACAGACAGTTTTATTAATCAATAGTAATTTTTAATTATTTAAACGTTGAGACATGCAGGAATTGTATAGTTGAAACTAAAAAAACATTGCAATGTATTATGTGCATAGAATTTTAAATAATGCTAGATCTTTATCTAAATCTAATGCATCAGTTGCATCGTACAAAGATTTTTCCAGAACAAATATTTTACAAAAATCTTTGTATATTCATTTAAATAATTTGTTAGACAATATATACTTTTAAGCCTGTATTTTATGCGATATTAGTTGCAATTTAATAATTGAGGTAACAACCTATAACAAACTGATAATTGAAATGATTGAAAAATGGAAGAAAGGTAGTTAGTTATTTAAAAGTTATTTATTGAATGAATTCGTAATTACGAGGCACACCGATAAACTATAATTGATTGAAAATAGACGTATATACATACAGCAGTAAATAATTATTTCTGTTTATGAAATTTGTCTAAAAATTATTTTAGTTTGCAACGATTGATCTTAATATTTGATTGTCCGAAGCTTAAATAGATAATAAGAAATCCATTTTGTTATTTATGATATAGAAAATTAATGATTGTGTTATGATATCTGTAGATCCTTAAGAGTTTGCCCGATATTCATAAATGTCAGATAAGCAATAAAAGAAACAATTAAACATAAATATAAAAATTTTAAACGCTAAAAACGCATTATTTTCCCCTTATCTGGCGTATATGAATTATAATTTAATATATTTAAAAATGAACAGGCAATAAATTATTTATATATATTTAACATTAAAAAAATCGATACTTCTATATTTCAAATTTTTTACATATATCTAGCGTTATAAAATCACCGAATTATGTGGACAATGAGTACAATCCAGCAAACAAATACGCGTGTACATATAATCCCGAATTTTTATTCGTCAGTTATATCATGTAAGTTCTTTGTGGTACAATTATAGCATTTAGTATTAGTTTCTTCTTTTATACGTGAGGCCTGTATCATTTACTTTATTTTTCTTTTTTTTTCTTGTTAAGGGATCGATGCAACATATCTGTAAGATGTAACAGAATAATTCGTAAATATCGATATCGTTATTTAGCCTACATATATGTTATGTTAAAGGTCCATTATTCACGATGTCACGTCGATTATTTAAATCATCTCTGCATCATATCAATTTCACAGTTTATTATAAAACGTCATAACAACATGTATCGACTGTAACTTTTGATGCCAATATACAAATCGTCGTAATAAAAATTTTATGTAATACTGTAATAATGTATAAATTAATTTCATAATTAATAATTTGAACTGAACACGTCGATTGTTTGTAGACGATCGAACTTGTAAGTTTGTCAATCATCGATTGAACATTTTTTTAATACTTAAGACGTATGAAACCAAAGATTTAAAAATTTAAAGATTTGTTTTTTAAAAATTCATCGACAATAGAAACACGTGTTTATACGTGTGAAACACATGTGTTGTATACATACAGAATACATGCGTAATACGAAAATAAATATTCAGAAATAAATAGTTTTCAGTGACGCATCTCTCTACATTATCGAAAATTTTCTAAAATTATCGCATAATTGGCAAAGCTAATGCCAAATAATTTGATAGAAAATAACATTGTCGCTAAATATTTATTAGTTATACTTGCCGTGATAACTTGTTATTTTTGTTTTGCAAATTTTACTTTTTAAAATATTTTCAGTAAGAGGAATAGGAGAAAGTGAAATGACACATATCGAAAAGTAATTTGGCGTTAAAGTCTTGGAAGAAAACTGACAATCGACAAGGAAATAAATTTTTGTAAAACTAAATTAAAAATAAAAAGTAGCGTGCAATGTACGTGTATTGATATTGATAAAGCGAATAGAAATTAACAATTGCAAAAAATAATTAAAAGTTTGATCGAATAGAATGAAATTTTTATGTATAGGAGAATTAATATTATATGTACATGCACAGAACGTGCTGTTTACCACGTTGAATGCCAGAGAGGCAGTTTTAAGTGAACTATAAGAAATACCAGAAATACCAGATATAATAGCTCAAAATTATTGCAATAATCGTTGAAACCAGAAAATACATTATATGCAACAAAGAAATAAGTTTATTCGCATTAAAATATACAAAAAGCAGAAGCTTAGTGCGTGTAAACAAGGTTATACACGCGGCGTTATCAGCGCGTTGAACCATCCTCGTTCGCTGTACGCACACACGTACATTTCAGATATTTTCAGATGTTTTCCATATCATTGGAACTTGAAAAATTGCACAGTGTACAGCGTATTTTCGAAGTCCACGCGTACGTGCGTGAAGAAATGCGCGGTAGAACGCATGCGCTTGTTTTCATCGTGGCGAGCGTGTGAACGATTGTGTGGAAGTACGGTTGCGTGTACGTGAGATGTGTGGAGGAAGAACAAAGCGTGAAAGGAGAAGGTCGAATTGCGTGTGCGTTCGACGTTCAATGAAACTCGCGGTGGGTGGTGATCGATGGAGAAAAACAAATGAAACGACGACAAGAGAGGGTTGGCAGCGGATACCGCGAGATGTCGCGGACCTAGAGTATACGAGAGGCAGTGGAACGCAGCGCGCGGCGCGCGGCTCGCATCGTTCGTCAGAGTAAACACACAAGAGTACGATCCCGGAGGACAGGCACCTCGTGCGCTGCCACTGGCAGATAGAGTCGCTGAAGTAGTTCGAAACTTGCGTCGCGAAACGAGAAGAGACACGTGAAAGAGGATTTACTAAAAGGGAAGTAGTGTCCGCGTGGTGGACGACGAGAGGCGAAGGATCGGTGAGGGGTGATGATAGGCGACAGGGCTGGAGAGCGGCGGTGAGGGCATCGTCGGCGTGAGGGCATATTGTCAAGACGCTTAATGTGCGCGGTGCGGGCGCGTGGTACGCTCGAGGCGGCCACAAATGAAGAAGTGGGAAGCGACGGCGAGGGCGGTAGAGAGGGAAGAAGATGTCGAGTGGCTCGGCCTCGAAACTCGTGAACGGTGAGAACAAGAAGGAGAACGTTCACGAATACGAGTACGGGAACAAGAGAGAAAACGAGAGCGGCGCTGCTGGCAGCACTGCCTCTTCCATAGTAACTCTAGTTGGTGATACTAGTAATGCTAGTACTACTACTACTACCACTACTTCTTCTATTACTATTAGTAGTATTAGTGCTATTGCTGTTGCTACTACTGCTCCTACTACTACTACTACTACTACTGTTACTACTATTATTACTGTCGCCGCTGGTGGTGTTGTCGGTACTAGTGCTGGTACCACTGGTACTGCTTCTACCGAGTCTAGTGCTGCTAGTGAAAGCAGCAGAGGTAGTGGTGATAGTGGCTGCGGTAATGGTGGTAGTGGTTGTTTCACCAGCAGTGATAACGGTGCCAGTGGTAGTAATAGCGGTGTCTGTGTTGCCGGCTTGACCGCCGAGGGCGTCGTCGGCGTGGAGTTTTGCGACGTTGATTCCGACGTGAAAATACCAGGAGCTCGGGAAGCTGTATCCGATGAAAAGGATGTGAACTCGAAGACGGGATATAGCGAGATCGTGTTCGAAGAGCCGTACGACGAGAGGTGCATCGGGACGCCAGTTGTCAATCTGAGCACCGCCACCGCCACAATCACCACCACCGCCACCACCACTACCACTACCATCGCTACCACCACCACCACCATCACCATCATTGAGCACGACGATCGAATCAGGACCACGACTGTTTCTGCTCCTTGCTACGAGGAGGACGAGGAAGAGGATAACGAGGAGGACGACGACAACATGGTCGCGGCGATGAACGAGCACTTGTCTACCACGTCGGCGACCAGCGGCGTTCGAAGTAACACGGTCTCCACCGCCAGCACCACCGTCAATCCCACCGTCGTCAATCAGGGGAACAGTTGCTCTCGCGGTGAATTCGAGAACGTCGACGAGGATGGTAAACCAGTCGCCGGGATACTCAGTTTTCCCTGTGACTTCGACCACATGTACGCCAGCATGACAGATAGCGGGGCCCCGGCGGTGGCCACCGCCACCTCCGCGCTCGGTGTCAGTCCTCTCCGTGGCAACGAACCGCGTCAAAACGATCTCACCGAAGTTAAACATCTTAAAGAACTGTTGCTCCTTCATCTCGATCTGATCCAACAACAGTCCGAACAGATCGTTACCAAGGACAAACTCCTGGCAGCTCTGCGACAGGAGAACGAAACGGTACCTTTCAAACGATTTCTTTGTTGTTTCTTTCTTGCATGATCGTTTCTTCTTTTTTTTCTTTTTCCTTTTTTGCTATTCCCGCGCTTTGTATCTCTAATGTACGTGCGTTTTAGATTACCCGCGTTCATGCTCTTGTGTCAATATTTTGCCTTTTCTCGTTCTTTCAACTCTGTGTTTTCCCGGTTTTCGCTCCTCTTTCTTTCATTGGTCACTTGAACGTGAAGGTCAGACGTAACGTCGCCGCATGATGGCGCTGTTCCACATAGAACCGCAACTTTGAAACCGACGAAACACGTATAATTCGCGATACCAGTTTCTCGCGCGTAAACTGCTTTTGTGACGACGATGATCCCGTTGTAGAAAATGGAAGATATTTGGGCGAACGGATTTTCTGAATGAACTGGTCCATCCTCGCAATAGTATTCTCGATAATATCACTGTTATTAATACCTCGTGTTATTTGTTTATACGTACATGTATACGTACATTAGATGCAAGAACGATCATGCCTGGGATTCAACGAGAAGTCAAAACTCCACTGACCCATCGTTTGTTGACAGTAAATAAAAGTTTAAATCGACGCTGCGTAGTTTCTGTGATCATTCATCTTTGAACATTCGTGTCCTCCGATACAAGAAGATACAATCTGTTATAATTTTTTTACATACTTGAATTTTTATATTTAATTTATATTCTCTGTATAACAGTGTATAAATTAAATATTTCCTCATGATTTTTAATATAAGTTCATATTTAGTAATTAATTACTCCAATGTTTAAATTTATATTTTCATAATTTTAATGTATCAAAATAACATACTTTCCGTGGGTGTTGATGTTTTTTTTTTTCAAAGATCTGAATAGAACTTACTCATAAATGTGTGTGTTACAGCTTAAGCTGCGGCTGGAGCGTATGGACAGACGTGTAAATTTACAAAAGCTCAGATCAGAAAATAACGAAAATTCCATTGTATCCGAACATATAGGAGTATGCTCTTCTCCGACTATTAATTCTGTGAATGTGCCATCGACCAGCGAGCTTCACAGAAATATTCAATCTGAGAATAATAATTCTCAGTATAATGAAAGCTTTAAGATACGTTTAAATACCAGTGGTGGAATTACTACTGTCAAACAGGAACCAAATGATAATCAAAGTAAGCATGAGACAAAAATAGAAACTGGTAACGATATTAGATTAGAATGGGAAGAGAAAAAGAAGAGGAGAACAGATTCGACGTCGATATCCAGTGGAAGTAAAAGGAAAAGGGGTGTTTCGTGTTCATCTACGATCAGTAATGACACATCGTCTACAGTGCAAGACAAAACGTTAGGTCAAGAAAACAACAGAAAAAGTGATAGGAAGGGAAAGCTGTTAACGAAGAAGGAGTCTTTCCTTACTACGGAAGAACATTATTATACAGCTGTTGGTGATCCTAATTATACATTAAATTTAAAAGAACCTAATTTAGTAGAAAGTGATACCTCGTTAGAAGTTCCAAATTGGAGGGTAAAGATATATACAAGCTGTTACACGATGGAAGGAACGGAAAATTTGGATGATGAAATTTTTAACAAAAGACATTTAAAGTTAGAAAATGATGAGAGGAGGAGGAAAAGATGGGATGTACAAAGGATAAGGTTTGTATCGCGTTAGTAAAATAATGTTACTGTTAAATAAATTTCAATGCTTAAATGGATTTTCGTTTTTAGAGAACAGAGACATATTGAAAAATTGAAACAAAGACAAGAAAGACAGAATCACCAAGCAACGTGTTACAATACGAATCATACTGGACCTTGTCCATCTACCGTTGAGGAAGAGGCTGTCTTGTCGTTATGGCCTGACGTAGAACAAATACAAAGTCTTCAGGTGGATCCCCAGTTACCTATTGCTGCATTTGGTGCCCCTATTCCTAGTTTCACTCCGAGGTAAATAATATCAAATCGATAACTATATCTTACATTGGTATTAGTTTATATTTGCTATAAAGTTGATTTTATAATTGCAGTGAATTTTCTTTACCTTGGTCAAATATGTCACGCTCGAATAGTCGTCGCCCAAAGCGGTCAACAGGTAGAAGAAAATCTACTAGAAGATAAACTTTTATACCGGTGGACAGGACTATTTTTGTCTTATCATTTTTAATGTTATAGATATGCTCCTTCATATTTCTGTTTTTCTTTTTTTTTCTTCTTTTTTTTCTAAAATTATTTTTTTTGTCACATGAAATAGGAGCACCAAAGATATTTTTATTATCTTTTTTAAAATAAAATTCAGGAAAGATGACTATAGGAGACGAGAGGAGTACCTACAACGTATTTTTATTTCTTATTGATTCAAGTTTACTAGTACAATTTGACCTTCAGATCTATAAGAATCGTTTTATTTGTACGACTGTAATTTGGTATCATCTCAATTTTATAGAAATATTATTCATTTATCCAATTTTAATTGATATTTATTGAATATACTTTCCAATCTGGAGTTGTATTAATTAGAACAATGGACATGAAAAATCAGATTCAATATATATTCTTTTTGTACTATCTGGATAAAATGAATTGAATTAAATATGTCGGAAGGTTAAGTATGTTCAAGATACATATTACAAAATTAATATTATATATATGTAAATAATACAATCCATTTCAACATTTTCGTAGCCCCTCTTCTTTAATTTCAATTATAACACTAATTGATATCGAATATGCTTTATAATTGGTGATTCATATCTATTTTTGACATTATTACGGTTGAGGATATTAAAATGAAACTAGTGTGTAAATTAAATGTCACAGTCGAAAAGATTTAATCCCTATAGAAACAAATTTTATAAACTTAGTGTAATGTCGATCAATTTTGGAATACAAACTTGAAATTGGTATGCAAGCATATAAAATTGCAAAAGTGCAAAAGTGCGTGTATTGAATTTTAAGACGAATTTAATTCGTCATGGTTTTCGAGTTATTTTAATAAATAACATGTGCAAAGTTATTTCATTTGTACTGGATCCTTTATAAACTATTTTTATTTAGATTTTAATAAAAATGAAGCGCATAATTATTTATAGAAAATTATGAAATATTTATAATTGTAAGTCTTCCGAAAATATTAAAAAAATTAAACAGATTTGTAGAAGAGTTTAGAAATGGGCTTAAAAAGGTTTTTAAAAGATCATGCGAACGTGTTAAATAGTACACTTTGTTTTGTTTTTGGTTTAATATAAAAATTAAATAGAAAGTCCAATATTGTGAATAACTTAAAAATGAAAAAGACGATAATGTGTTGCACATTGTATTTTATTAATTTAAAATATAAAATATCTATTATAATTATATATAATTTTACCTGTTTTAAATTGAAATTTTTGAATATTTTATAGACAAAGTATATTTAATGTATTGCTGTACGAGAAATTTATAATTGGTTATAATAGAGAGATAAATGTTAAAAAGTTAAAAAAATACATACAGCTACTAATAACTTGTAATTTTTAGCATATATAATTTATATATATTCACATTGTATAACCATGAATTATTTATGTAATTCTTTTTTTTTTTTTTATAATAACGAGTGACAATGATAATGAAAAAGAAAAGGGGTTACGACGAACGCTCGGAAATATTAAAATTCGATGAACCTAAAATAAATCTTTTTTTCAATTTTGACATTAATCATTAAAGATATATCGTTGTCCTATTTTTTTTGTATTTTCTTTTTCATTCTTCTCTCTTTTTTTTCTCATTCTAAATTCTACCATTGCATTTAGTTGCAATTGTTGAAAAACTTTTCAACAAAATGTATTAATTTTTGTATGCATGTAGTTCAATTATATTATTATACATGACAAGTGATAAGGTACTCGATTCAACCGTCCATGAGAAATGTGAGCATTTTGTAAACTGAAATGTTCAACATTAAAACACGGTGAAAATAGTGATTATAACTTGTAAATAAAAAGAAACATCTTTCCAATTATACGTAAGTTTTTTTTTATTATTTTATTTATAATAGTGCGCATTACTGCTGATAGATATTGAATAATTATATATTTTGTTTACGATAAATAGAACAAACGCGTGTAGCATCTTTTAGGTACATTAAGAAATAGTATAGAATTATTTACATTGTTCTCGTTAATTCGACTTTATTCGTTGGAAGCTTTCTTAAGTATACCAAAGACACAAAATTATTAGTTGTAATTTTTTGCTTTAAAACTAATAATTTCAGAGAACATACATAAGTATGCCTTTTCTATTTTGGTGAACAGAGGAAATTTACAATTTTGCAAATGTTTCTCACGATGCTTTATAAATATTATAAGTATTATAATTGTCATTTTAGGCAATACAAACTTTCTAATTCTTATTGTTATTTGAACTATTTAAAATGCAATTATGAAGACATAATTTGCATAATGTTGAACATGAAATTAGTTTTAACAGTCGCATAGGTAAACTGTTTTGAAATTTCGTGTTGTGACTTTCGAATTAACGAGATTATGATAGCCTACGTCATGTGCATATGTATATAAGTTTACCTTATTTCGTGTGTGTATATATGTATATGTTTGGTATACTGTATGCACGCAAGTATAAAGAAATGTATGTATATTTTAATTGGATCGATGTACATACATATACATACATTATATATATATAGGGTGACTCATTTATTTTGATTATGCTAAACATTTCCGTCATTTCGAATGACAAATAAAAGTATAAAAAAAAAGTTGTTTAGTTCAGCGTAACAATTTTCCAAGATCACAGTTTTTTAATGATTACGTTTTTTAAATGAATTAAATTTAAGGTATAGAGAATGTTATTTACAGATAGAGTTATAACAAGTTAATTTAATCTATATTTTTTATAACTTTGTTACGTTAAACGCAATTCGAGAAGGAACATGAAAATTGTATGAACTGTAATCTTGGAAGTTTTATTGCGACGACGAGAATTTCTTCGAACTAGACAACTTTTTTCATTTTTTATTTTTTTATAATATTGAATTATCAAAATAAATGAATCATTTGTATAAGGGCATGAGTGAGGGTATGCGTGTTTTGCAAAATATATTTATTATATTGTGTACTGTATATAAATATTATATATAATAGTACACATATTATTGCTCTATATACAGGTCGTTTCGTAAGTAGTGGATCATTTTTTAAAAATTACGATAGTATCAACTAGATAATTTTGATCAAATATTTCGGTTATCATAAAGGTAAAATAGCATTTATATTATTATACGTTATATTGAGACACATTTCCAAATGTACATTAGTTTATAATCGTGTGTAATCATTGTTTATTTCTAAACAAAATGAAAAGATGTTAAAATAAAAAAATGTTAACAATGAAATAGTAAAAATAGAATAAAAGATAGAAATGGACGAATAGAGAGAGAGAGAGAGAGAGAGAGAGAGAGAGAGATACATTAGCAACTTATGAAATGACCTGTATTTAATAGAAATTACAATTAAGATAAGATAAGAAATGTCAAATAAAATAAAATTATTTCATACAAAAACATCTTAACAAATTTGAAACCCTATTAATCGAAATTTTCGATATTAAGTAATACGTGTTACGACGTACAGTTTTCGCGTATAAAGCAAGTTAGTTTCATACCGACGCAATATCGGTTTGTAATCTTTTAATTGGACGTGGTTGAATTTTTTTGTTTTTAAATTGAGAAAGAAAAAAAAAAGAGAAAAATTAGAAACACTTTCTGTGTACGATGGATGGTCCCGACTCGTCATATTCTTGTTTCGAGATCCACATTTGCTGGAAGGTGCTCAAGCTGGCCAAGATCGAGCCACCGATCCAGACCGAGTATTTCCTTTCTGGAGGCGCGATTATCTTGATCTTCATCGTGGACGGAGCCAGTGCCGTTATTTCCTTTTGCATCCTGTCCGCAATACCTGGATACATGGTGGTACCGCCTGACAGGACCGAATTAGCATACAAATCCTTACGAATATCGACGTCGCATTTCATGATCGAATTGTAGGTAGTTTCATGTATTCCGCATGATTCCATGCCGAGGAAACTTGGCTGAAACATCGCTTCGGGACACCGGAAACGTTCGTTTCCGATAGTGATTACCTAAAAACAGTGTCAATTAATTAATTCGCTGATTTAAATATTCTCAAGCATGGTTGATCGCAGCTTTTAAACGCGCAGCAATTTGAATCGCTAATATATACGCGTGTATATACACATGTATGAGTAGGAATTACTTGGCCATCTGGTAATTCATAGCTCTTTTCCAGAGCGCTCGAACCAGC
>KQ438551.1:70252-113118 GCA_001276565.1 Melipona quadrifasciata | reverse complement strand
TTTTATGAAAGAAATATTGATTTCATTGCGAGAAAAATGCGGACATCATGTAAATATACAAACAGCATAAAAATATAATTAACAAATTCATTTTTCAATCCATGAATTCTATTTATCCCAAAAACCAATTTCCTCCATTCTGGTTTGAAAATATTTCTCTAAAGCATTAGCACATCGATAATATTCAGTGTTAGGACTATTGTACAAACGGCAATTAGTGAAAATTCGTGTCATGTCCGCAATAAATAATCTCCTCGTAACGTAATACCTAGCTTTCAGCCGATCGCTCATAGTTTTAAGATCTGAAAAACAAAATTTTTTATTTTTCTCCGTTCCGACATGATTATGTTTCTGATTCTCTTGTTCCACTCACCCATTGGATATTTAATATGATCATAATAATCCGGCACCTCGTTCTTATCTACAGGCTTTAAAAATGGCCACGCAGTACTTTGATTTTTTACGCTATTTAAAACATTTTTTAACGCATTGTACAACGAGTCAGTAATATCCAAACACGCTTCCATTGGTTCTGGCCCTTGAGTTCCTTTGGCTACTCCTCTGGTTCTGGTCTGAGTGTAACTTTTCCAACCAGTTTCACGAATACCAGGAATAGATTCAACTGGAATTCCCCTGACACCTTCTTTGAAGCATGTCAAGCCAGGGTGAACTTTCTGTATCTCTTGCTGTCTCTGATGGATTAACTTTTTAATAATTTCTTTCTGCTTCCGTATGACAGCCGTAAATTCAGTATATACAATTTTTGCATTCAATTCACAATGCATCAGTGTTGCCCCTTCGTAATCTTTAATATACCCTTGATACATCGACCGAGGCAATTTTATGTCTTTGCTAAAACCTTGCTTCTTGAAATATCCGATTGCAAATTCGTCAGCAAACGTGAGGAAATGCAATATGTTGTTTTTTATATGATAGTCTTTAAGCATGTTCATTAAATGTGTACCGTAACCTTTCACTTGTTCTTGACTCGTGACAGCACAAAATACTATTTCTGTAAAGCCCTGAGTGGGGAACATTCGGAAACAGATGCCACCAATTGGCCGGCCATCTTTTATCAGAGCTAGCGTTTTATGCTTTCTACAGAAACAAAGAAGAATGTTACAATCATAACAATTCTTGAAATTTATTTCATTACGCATGATACTCACGGATCAAAGACTAATTGAGATATATACTCTTTTGGCATTCTAGGCAATTGATGGCTAAATACGTTATGTAATCCAATCAACCAAAGCATTGTTTGTTTAGAAACTGGCTGTGTCAAACTATTTCCAACCACGTGGAATTCTATGATCTTTCTACTTTCCTCAATCTTGGCAGTTTCATCTCGCGGAACATTTGGAGGAAATACTGCATCGGGTCCACACATGTAATTGGGGTCGTTAATAGTCGCTACAATTTCAGCAACTGTTTCCTCTGATAAATCTTCAAAAGTTTGAACGTCCCTCAGAATGTGATCTCTTTTTGTGAATTTTCTTCATTCCAGGGCTTATATTAATTGTCGTGTAATTATCTTTGTCATTTGGTGGTACTGTGACCTTCTCAAATTCACCTGTTCTTCTTCCTTGATTTGCTTTTGATTCTAATGCGGACTGTAAATAGGTGGGTGGTACTTGCTTGAAATCAGAGTCCCAAATTGGAGAATTATCCGAGTAAATCTCTGCTTCTAACATGGAGAGGAATCTTTAATTGAACAAATACATCAAATGTTAAATGATCATGCCAATTAAGCATGAAAAGAGCAAAAACAGAAATTTCTACATACTTAGGGAAATGTGTTAAGACTATTACTCTTTTCTCTGGTGCTAACTTATCTCGTTCACTGTGGCATTTATCCAGCAACTGTCTGGAAACTGGCTTGAAAACAGCTTGTACGAACGTTCGTCCAAAAACCAAAGACGTGTCATAATGAGGCAAGGAATCGCAGAATGCTGGTATATGACAAAATACAAGCCAACGGGTATGATTAATTTTATATGCAGGAGCTTCTTCTACACTGATCGTGCCTCTTCTGGCACTGAGCGGATCAAAATTCCAATGATTCAGACAGTGTAGAAACATTTTTGCCATGTCACACATGGCCTGCATGTCTCTTTGCGGCAAATGGCCGTATTTGTACGCAACAAAATTCATGACCGCTTTTGCTATACTAGGTCGCTCGAAAGGTGGCTGCCCTAAAGGACCTTCTATCGTGGGCTTGGTCATAGATTGTATACATTTTCTTAAAAGTTTGTATAAGTAGAAATAAACTTTCTTTGTATCAGGGTCTTCTTCTTTCTGCAACCCCAGAAAAATATTGTCTGCATCTATGACCATACATAGCAGTTTATTAATCTCCTCCTCAGACTGATTGGTCAAGTGCGAAACATGATTTTCCAAGACATGTTTGCAACTTTTGCAAGGGTCAAAGAAATTTATAATAGGCTGTTGCGCATCATTTTTAGAAGACTTAGCTATCACCTGCGAGTTCTTCCAGCCAATGCACTTGCAATCATCAACCTTACATGCGCTATACGTTGCAATTTTTAATATTTTTTTCATTTGTGGTAAGTTTAACATCTGTTGTTTTCTCTGTTGTATTCTTTGCAAGTTGTTCTGTCGACTGTTTTGCTCCTGAGGTCTGACTGTACTTGGTTCCCTACTGTTTCCTGCATGTTGCGATGTGCTAGTCACGCACTGAGCAGTCTCCTCTAGAGACTGCAAAACTGAGTTGCGGTTTCCCTCCTCAGTTGCCATATCTTTCCTGAATAAAAGCCAAAAGAATTGTCATATGAAATCTATGATCTAAGATCACATAACATAGATTGTCCTTTTACACTACAGAATGAAAATGTAAAGATGAATAGGAAAAAATCTAAATGTCAAGCTTACACTGTAATTGTATAAACAAAAAAAATAAACTTATACTTAAAAAAATAAACTCAAACTTACACTGTAAAATTATTCTATTATTGTATAAAGTGTTAATGCATTTACATGATTAGTTGTAAATAGTGCTACTGTACATCTGATATGATTAAATGTTACATATATAAGCAACTAGAAAAAGAACGATAAAATGGCCATAACACCATTAATTTTGTAAGTAATGTACGACTCTTATTTACAATTTACAATACTGCGATAAGTATAAAGGTTAAGAAATGAATTGAAATTGAATTGGACGAGTGGCGCCACCAATTCCCTAAACAGAGAATTAATCTCTTCTTTCCTTCCATTCAACCATTTAGGATAGGAGTCCCGTTGGTCAATGTTTCAACGTCCGACGATAGTCTGGAATTCTGTCTCGGTGAGTACAAATCAATTTCTTTCTGTTACATTAGATAGTATACAAGGTACACAGTTTGCGACGTATTATTGAAATCTTGCCACAAAAGTTGTTTCAGTTAAAACTTCGAACGACTGTACGTATGAGATTCTGATTGCACGCCCTGATTGCGTGACTTGTGCTCGACAGGTCGCAAGGAAGGATTCCGTTTTCTTTTCCTTCTCGTGCAATATTAGTCTCGTGTGTTATTTTCTGCATGATTTTCGAGATACTCGCATCTCTGTATTTTGAGGAACCAAACAACTGCGTATGAATTACCAAGAAACTTGATAGAACTACAAAAGATTTCTAAAAACAAATTAACCATATTTCAGTTTCAGTCATATATTGGCTACAATATACACAATATCAGAGGAGATTTAAGAAGCATAACTGTTTCCTCGTTGGTGCAACAGATCATAGAGAAAGGAAAGCAAAGTTACGAAAGCTATGGCTACATGGGACGGTTCTTATTTGGGACCGGATGACGAAGACTATTATCAAATATATGCTGATCAGAATACACCCGGACCTGCGTCAGGAAATTGGGCATTATTCTCTGATAATATGAGTCATGATTATTTACAACCTAAACGCGAGTTTTATGTACAAAATGAACGCATGTTTGAACAGAATAGACCAAATACCTTTTATCATTCGAATGTGAATGTTATGCCAAACTTGATGGCCACCACTAGTTATGAATATGTAACGAATCCAATGAATACGCATGCACTGAACAGTCAGGAGTACTATTCGCATGTTGTCAAACCTGAACAATGTTATTTGTCTGATGCCTCTTGTAATTGCGATAATAATTTAACAAACAACAGAAACAAGTATGATTGTATGAAAAGAATCGAAGAACCTTCGAGTAGTATAATGAGTCACTCAAAATTACATGTTATGGCCGAGGAGTTTGTGCCAAATAATAGAGAATACAATGATAGAAGCAAAAATGAGTCGCAGAATGTAAAATGTATTAACAATGTATTAACAAATTCTTGTGTCCAAGATAGTAACAAGACAATATCAGGTAAATATTTTTCTTGCAACATGAATAGGCATGATAAAAAGTACAATAGCAAAAAGAGTCCCAATGGTAAGCACAAAGAAAGACAGTGTTACAAAGAAGACCAATGTTACAAAAAGTACGCGTATGCAAATTACTATCAGCAACATGTCAGAGCTCATAAACTTCAAGGAAATAAGTACTTTATTAATAAGCATTATTCAGAAAACTCGCAAATAAGTTCAGAGTGTGCAAATGAGAATGCATCTGATGAACGTCCAATGAATAATGATGTTGCTTGCAGTAGTAAAGAGAATTGTGCAACAAATTCGAATAAAGGAGAATCATCTTCAAATATAAAAATAAGTTCAAATAGACATAAAAATTTATCAAATAAGAATAATAATGAAAGAATTATTATTGATGATAATAACGTACAGGATAACAACGTACAGGATAACAACGTACAGAATGACAATGTACAGAATGACAATGTACAGGATGACAACGTACAGAATAACAACATACAGGATAACAACATACAGGATAGTAATGTACAGGAATCCAATAATTTAGTTAAAGAATTTACTTACTATAACTCTGGATTAAAACAGACCTACAATAATCATAGAAATGCAAGGAGATATGAGTACAATGATAGATATAATAAAGAAGGAAACTTTAAAGAAAGGCGACATCACTATCAGAGATATGGCAGAGAGAATTATGGTAAAGAAGATAGATTTAGAGTGAAAGATCAAACGTGCAGTAATGAAGAATGTAATGAATACAAAGATGAATGTTTCAACGAGGAAACTGCGTCAGATGCAAAACAAGCAATAGAGAAAAGGCATAATTATCGGCGATATAAAGCATTTAAGGAACATTACAAAGGTAATTTTGAAAATAAAGTGGTAATTTTGAAAGAGAAAGATAAAGGGAAATATACATCTGAAAATAAAGAAAATGAGAATGAACATTGGAGAAGTAGAAGGAAAATTAATGACAGAAATAATATTCCAAAACGGGGACAAAATAAAAAATCACTCGTTGGTAAGTGTATACATGAGCTTCTATAATCCTACATTGCATTATATTTTTAATGTAATAATAATAATTCTATTACTTTATCATGCAGATAGCGATGCAAGTCAGAGAGAAAGACTAGCAGAACAACTGAATAAGGGAGAATTGGAATGCTTAGTCTGTTGTGAATACATTAAGCAGAATGATTATACTTGGTCATGCTCCAATTGCTATCACGTGTTTCATTTAAAATGTATTAAAAAATGGGTAAACTCATCACAAGATGGTAAACAATTGATTAGTTGTAACTTCGAAAAAAATTTTTTTATTAAAAAACTGTAAATAATTTTTTGTATACCGTTTACATAGATAATGGTTGGAGATGTCCGGCATGTCAAAATGTTAGCTCAATAATTCCCGAGGATTACTTTTGCTTTTGTGGAAAAGTGAGAGCACCTGAATGGAATCGTAGAGATATTGCACATTCTTGCGGCGAAGTTTGTGGTAGAACTCTATCGAAAAATGATTGTCCACATAAATGCACTCTTTTGTGCCATCCAGGATCTTGTCCACAATGTACAGCAATGGTAACAAAATATTGTGGCTGTGGTAGAACTCTACAAACAGTACAATGTAAAACTCATAAATTATTGAAGTGTGATTCTATATGTGGTAAAGATTTAAATTGTGGTAGACACAAATGTCAAAGTAAATGCCATTATGGAGAATGTGAAAAATGTGAAAAAACAGTAAAGCAAGGTACATAGTTTATATATGCAGTAGAATTCTGTTTATATGAATTTGTTATATAATTGGAATTATCATATTCTTTTTTCTACTAGTGATTTTTCATTCATATAACAAGAGTTCAGGTTCAAATAAGTAGAGTCAACCAGCAAGAGTTCATTTAATCGGGTATTGACTAAAATTCAGTTCAAATAAATGGAGTTCATATAAATAAAATTCTACTGTGATGTAATTTTAAATTAAAGTATTAAATTATCTGATGACATATTTATTTTTAGTATGTCATTGTGGGAAATACTCACTTGTATCAATGTGTGAAAGTTATATTCCACCTGCATATGCTTGTGAGGTCATTTGTGAGAAATTGTTGGAATGTGGTAATCACATTTGTACAAAATTATGTCATCCAGGGGCTTGCGAATCTTGCTCTTTGACTCCTGGGAAAATTACAACTTGTTGCTGTGGACAAACACCATTACCAGATAAAAGACAAACTTGTTTAGATCCAATTCCTGTCTGTGACCAAATATGTTCAAAAAATTTAAATTGTGGACCATCTGGCGAGTATTTCAAGAAAATCTATGGAATGCCTGATAAAATATGATAAAAATTTATAATGTAATATATTGTCTACAGATGACCCCCATAAGTGTAAAGTAAAATGTCACGTAGGAGATTGTCCTGTTTGCGATTTAACCACCATAGTTAAGTGTCGTTGTGGAAACATGGAGAAAGAAATAGCTTGTAAACGTTTGGTATCAAAAACTGATGTACGATGTGAAAAGAAATGTTCAAAAAAAAAATCCTGCGGCAAACACAAATGTAATAAACGATGTTGTATAGAAACAGAACATACTTGTCCAGCAATCTGTCCAAAAACGCTAAGCTGTGGAAAGCATCAATGCGAACGAAATTGTCATAAAGGTATTTAATCATCCCGTTATAATCGATTTGATAAATTTGATATTAAATTGTATAATAAAGTTAGAAAAACTAGGATTTTTAGTAGAAAGGAAAATTGGAAAAATTAGTAGATCGATATGTACTCTTAAATAAATTTTGATCTGTTATTGTATATCGAATACAATTTAATATCACAATGATATAAAATTGTTATGTTAATGTAGGAAGATGTCAACCTTGTTGGCGAACTAGTTTTTACGAATTACGCTGCGAATGCGGAGCTTCTGTGGTGTATCCTCCTGTTCCTTGTGGAGCAAGAAGACCTATGTGTGAGAAACCGTGCTCTCGTCAGCATTCTTGTGGCCACGAAGTATTGCATAATTGCCATAGTGAACCAAATTGCCCACCTTGCACTGTCCTTACTCAAAGATGGTGTCACGGCAAGCACGAGTTACGTAAGGCTGTACCATGTTATGTTGACGAAATTTCATGTGGCTTACCATGTAACAAGCCCATATCTTGCGGTCGACATAAATGTATTACTACTTGTCATTCCGGACCATGTGAAAAACCGGGCCAACAGTGTACTCAACCTTGCACCGTTCAAAGAGAAATGTGTGGACATATCTGTGCTGCCCCGTGCCATGAGGGTAAATGTCCAGATACACCTTGCAAGGAAATGGTTAAGGTAATCAATTCAATTTGTTCATAAAACAATATTCATGATTTGATGATGCGCAAGATTTTTACAATTAAGTTTAAAGTTTGTATCGATACATTGACTTCCTAAGTTACTAAGAAAAATCTTTTCATATATAGGTGACGTGTCAATGTGGGCATAGGACCATGTCACGTGTTTGTGCCGAAAATTCCAAAGAATATCAAAGAATAGCAAGTAGTATATTAGCCAGTAAAATGGCTGATATGCAATTAGGTCATTCCTTTAATTTGGAAGAAGTATTCGGCCAAGGAGTAAAGAAGCAGAATCAGTTAAAAACTTTAGACTGCAACGACGAATGTAAAATAATAGAACGAAATAGAAGATTAGCGTTGGGTTTGCAAATTGCAAATCCGGATTTAAGTGGTAAATTAATGCCCAGATACAGCGATTTTATGAAACAGTGGGCTAAAAAGGATCCGCATTTTTGCCAAATGGTCCACGAGAAATTAACGGAATTAGTTCAACTAGCAAAGACCTCTAAGCAAAAATCACGCAGTTATTCCTTTGATAGTATGAATAAAGATAAACGTCATTTTATTCATGAATCTTGTGAACATTTCGGTTGTGAAAGTCAAGCATATGATCAAGAGCCAAAAAGAAATGTTGTTGCAACTGCTGTTAAAGATAAGGTGATGCATTTTTTAAATGCTTCTTTTCATGTTTAACTAGTACAATTAAACACACGATTTAACTTTCTGATTTTGTGTTAAAATTTATTACAGTGTTGGTTACCTAGCTATAGTTTATTAGAAATTGTGCAACGGGAGAATGGCCAGAGAAAAGTTCCAGGTCCAATGTTAAATACTACAAAAACTGATGGATCTGTAAAGTAAGTGATACTGTATAAAATAGTTTATTTAAACCTAAAACTAAATTTTTTTCATATTTTTAAATAAATCAACGATGAGTTTATATATTTATTTCAACTTGTTGATTTGTTCATTTCAGGACAATATTATCACTGCCTGCGAAGAAATTCCAAAAATCAGAAACGCCATCAACTATAAAGACATCAGAACCAGAAATAGATTATTTTGATTATAAAGGCTAAGATTAGACTATATTCCTGTATTGTGTAAGGGAATATAAAGTAAAGTGTAAGTAATATACGTAATATAATTAATACTATAGTTAATAAAAGTACTGTTAAATATAATTGATTGAGTAAACATTTTAATTATAATAACTTATTCTTTATAACATTTACAATATAACATTTTTCTGAATTAAATTTAAATACAATTATCGATTAATTGGTCAACACTGATGGAAACAGAGAAAATCAATTTAGTTTACTAGTTAGATTATTAAAATATATACAAAATTTAAATGTGAATGCAAAAAAATATATGTATTTGTTAATTAATGAATTTTATTTTAATTCTTATAATCTTTCTTTTTTCAGACAAAATAAGTACAATTACATTTATATAGATAGTTATGATGATTTTATAATAACATTGTAAAATGAGTATAATATTTCATTACTATATTTTTAAGGTTTACTCAGCATGCAATAGAAAAAAATTTTTCTGATAAAAATTACTACAATATATGATTCTATTAATAAAATAAATAGAATTAAGAAAAAAAGAGTATTGTATTCCATTCTAATTTAATTTTTTCCTTTTTATACATTACTTGAATTTTGGTAAATACAATTTTACACTTAAATGTATAATCATACATAATATCTATTCCCTGAAATATTTAAGGAATTGAATATATAGGGGGAAGTGATCTTTAAATTAATTAAATTTCTTTGTTTTGAATTTTTATTATTGCGTAAAATTTACGTTAAACTTTAGATGATAGAATAGGTTTTTTTTTTTTTTAATAATCTAACCTTCATCGATAAAAATAGTGGTTTATTGTGTACTATTAAGTTGAAACAGTACCGATCAGTATAGTTAAAATAATATCAATCATTACAGTACATATACTGGATTGTATATAAATATCGATTTATATTAATAATTCTAAAGGATTAATTTATATGAGTCAATCTTTGTAAACATTAAATATCCGTAACATAAGTATTTGGCACATCAAACATTTATCTAATATGATTTTCCTAAACAAATAGTGAGACCTTTCATGCTTGTGTAAGTATGATTATTTACTTTGCTCCATATTTCATGATGTATTTTAATACTAATATACTTAATTCAAATTCAATAAATTCAATAAATCCAAACCTAAGTTTTAAAAATAATACACAATAACAAGAATAATTGTTTTAAAGATGCAACAAAAAAATTTGCATAGGTTGTGTTTTTTCTTTCTCGCGCTCACATGCACACACACAAGTATTATTTTTATTGAAACGTTTCAGTCGTATATCTTTAAATAATAATATCACCGTTTCACGATAATCAATGTTATTAAAAATATAAAAATACGTTAATATAATGATAATTAATTTCATGATATAGTTATATTATCAAGTGATACCTGCTATTACTAGAACCTTAATTATGAAAACTATTTAACTTAAGAGAACGTAGTAAGAAAACTATTTAACTTAAGAGAACATACATTGAAAGAATTTATGTAAAATTAAGTAGTAAACATATTAGCATGTAATCTTTTACTAATAAATAATGAATTTTCCAGTCTCTTATCTCATAAGGTACGTCGTTACTTGACACTTACATAAGCGTAAAATGGTCTCCTATTCTAGACACAATTGCATATCACATATAGGATCACAACACTGTTACAGTTTGCATTTGCAGATAGGTTAATTACATATTAGTTACAAAGATCTCTTGTTAAACATTTGTTAAATCTTCAATAGTAGGGCACTTTGAACTTGAATTGATATTATTACTATTAATTCTCAATTGGTGCATTAGATAAGTGGAATAAAATCTTATTTATGAGTGGTTTATATCTACTAATGCAATGTCTTATATACAGATTTCAAGTTTTTCTTTTCAGAAACAATAACTCTTTTCTAAAGATTCATTCTTCCGTATTCAATATAAAATATTCTCTTTCATAATCAATCTCTGACGTAATCTTTCTGAATGGAACAGAAGGAATTAAAAACATTATCAAAATAATGTATTCAAAAACTAATCTAATTTGGAGAATAAAAACATTTTTCATTCAAAATATATTCTTTAGAAGAATATGTCTTGCGTAAAATTTCTCGTTAGAAATATAGTGTATAGTATTTATATTTAAGTTATTAGAAATGAATATAGCATGAGACACACTGAGCATATTGATCTATTGCTATATTCATTTTTTTTTTTTATTTTTATTTTTTCTATCAATAAAATTAGTATTCTTAGTATTCTTTCATTAAGTTTTTAAATTAAACTTAAATTTAGTATTTGTAAGCTAACGCTATTTATTTTTTAAAATGATTATGTATTCTTTTCTTTTTCCTTGTAATATTATAAATTAATTAAGTGTCATTATTTTTATGAATTTTAGAGCACGAAGTCGAATAAAGTAAAATATTTTAAAAATATTCAGTTTGATATTTCAATTCATTGATTCTCAACTTCGTATATAAGGGTCATATTGCTTCATATATAAGGGTTATTACCTCTTTTCAGATGTACATTATAATTAGGGTAACTGCTTAAATATTGATGTCTTGGGCTTACTGATGGTTGTTTGGTAATACTTGCCATTGCCCAACCCATGATCAATTCTAAACCTCTGCACAAAGTTTGATAGATAAACCAAGGCCATGGTTTAGGATATTGTATGATAGTTAGTTGCGAACCATATTTCACAGTTTCAGCTAAAAGTCCTGTATTAAAAAAAAAATTCTTTTCAATCTATTTTCATTTCTTTCTTTTCATTTTTTTTCAATCATATTTATCACTACATATTTATAATAATCCGGTATTTAAAATATTTTGTAATATTAAATTACCGTACGGTCCGAAAATACGTGCTACATCTGTAATGCATAAAATGATTCCTAAAATTGCAGTTGCATATGTTACATTTAATACTTTTCGAATTTGTGATCTTCTAACTGCCGCTGTATTTGCTTCTAACATATGTAAAGGCGTGTCGGATTTAGTTCTATTGACGTATGCAATATGATGTAATATTGAATTAAGCGTAAAATCATTATTCTGCGAAAAATGTAAAATAATGTGATAGAATAAAAGAAATTATTAGCGGGTAAATATAATCGTTTTGATAATAAACATTAAAATGAAATGGAAATACCCCAATTTTTCCATCAATCTTAGTATTTTCGGGAAGCAAAGTAGTCTCGACAGTGATATCCTCAACGTCTTCTTTCTCGTTTTTCCAAGATAAATTCTTCTTTCGTACTTTTCCATCGTCATCTTTATCTTTACTTTTTTCTGTCATTAGAGCTGCTTTCTCGCTACAGTCGGGCTGGTCCGAGTCAGATTCAGATTTTTCTTGTATCTCTATTTTTTCAAAAACTATATTACGACCGTGAGTTGGACTTCTGCTCAGGGTTCTAATACTAATCTCGCTACTTCGGCGATTTAGATCCAACGGCTTGACTTGTGCGAGTTCCGAATTACGCCGAAAGGAAATATCGGAATTTCTACGTAGTTCGGTTCGAGAACTAAAACCGCTAATATCTGAATTGCGTCTCGAGCCTAAAATACAATCCGGCTAAATGTTTGTTTACATTGCGATTAATAACTTTTTTGGCTTTTTTGTTTACCTGTTGGGCTTAAATCCACGACTTTTGGCAATTTATGATGGTCAGCTGGAGGTAACATTCGCCTTGGTGTTCTATTTCCAAAATCGCTATTCCTTTTCAATTTTGCGGCAAATTGAGAACTTCGATTTTTCTCGTGAGAAAAGTCAGAGCATCGTCTTAAGTCTCGAACACTTCCTAAAGGTGTTACGTTCTCAGAATATCTTCGAGAGATTCTGTCCGGAGAGCGTCTCCTATCAATCTCGGGCGAATGTTTCGGACTAAAGTCAGAATTACGTCGACATTCCGATGTGAAACAGTCTTCCTCGTTTATGAATCTAACGCTACATTCCGAATTTCTGCGAGAAGATTTAGACGCGTCGCTGCTTCGTCTACTAGCTACGGAACTTCTACGGCTTGGACTGGATACTGTTATTATAGGTAAATTAGTTGTCGATGGTGTAGGCGTTGGAGGTCTGACATATACTTCCGGTACCGTTGACATGGGAACTGTTTTCTCCTCTTGGGACGATATACTCTTACAAGGAGATTTGTCACATTCTTTTTTCTCTTGTTCCTCCTTTTCGGCTATTTTCATAAGTCGATCTATGATGTTGAAATAAAGAAAAGAAAAATTTTACAAAATACAGCTTCTATGCTTGTTTTTTTTTTATGTTTTACCTTTAGGATTTTTCTCAGGATCGTTTGTAAAAGTTGTAGGTTCTGTTATTTCTGCATCCTTTATTTTGGGATTGAGCAAAGTAGGTACTAAGGCAGCAGCAACAGATGATGCTAAGTTATTATAAGGAGCTAACATTGCCAATTGCATAATACCTAAAATGATACTTGTAATTAATATGGAATATGGAATATTCCTTTGTAAATGATGTTATTTAAATAATTATTTAAATAATATCTTCTTTATTGTTATGATTTTAAATAAATTGATGTTAGTTTACAGAAACAAACCTTTCTGATGTGTGTTAGAACTATCTCTCATTAACATACTACTTGGCACAGTTTGCAGTAAATGAATTATCTTATATCCTGCATGCAGGAATGTTAAGTATAGTAAGATACTCCAGATAAGGAACACTGTTTGGACCACATATTTTACCATATAACAGTTGTGGGAGATAAGAGCAATATCACTAGCAATTACAAAAAAAAAGTGTCCTGTTATGATTAAGCTAAGACAAGATTCTTTTTGAATTTTTTCTGGTCCAAATTTGAGCTGAAAACACGTATATTTTATTGTTTACATATATGAAATTAGTCTCATTTAATCCTTAGTTTCTGTCAGAGCGTTACAATTACCTGAGTTAATTGCAAAAACGCCAGCTGTATAAGACTAAAGGCAGATGTTACACATGGAAATCCAATGTCCCACATTATGGATCCAATAATTTTGGGCATAACATCTTTAAGATTGTATGGATCTATAAAGAGGCATGCTGCTCTGGATGCTCCAAGTATACATAAAAACATATTAATTGTAGACATAAAAGGCCGGCTTGATATGAGAGATCTAAAAATAAAAAGATATGTCTTTTCATACTTCTGTAATTTTTTTGTATCTCTAGCATAGAATATAATATCATACCTTAAGTGTAGAATAGATAAAAATGTGTAAAATGAAAGTATAAAGAAGAGACAGGCAAAACCATATGTATGTAAAAGAAAAATCCATTTTAGCTCTTGATTTATTGATATCAACGATGGAGTAATGATTAGTAATTTGTCCAAAATTGAAGATGTTGACAAGTTTGAGACACAATTTTGCCCAGGTATTGGTGTTGATAATGATACATTTATACCTATTGGTAAAACAGAAGCGATTGAATCATTATCAGATATAAGTTGAAGAATAAGAAATAATTACAAAATTGATTTCTTTTTTTTTTATTATGTCACACGTATGTTTAGTCACACCTGTTATGAAGAATTATCTCCAATACATTGTATTGCTTAAAAAAGAAAGAAGAAAAAAGTAAGTAAACTACTAGAATATAAGAACTAACCACGGGTCCAGTTAGTCAGCTTATCCATAATCTTTGGATTGATATTCACAGCACATCACTAACTTTTTTTTAATACATAAATACACAATCGAGTTTTTTTTAAATTCAAATGAATAACTTATCCTAACAGCGAACTTTGAAATGTGGCTGCAGCAACAGGCGTTGCGTATAGCGTAGTCCGATTAGCATCCCTTCTCCAATTCGTGGATATACACGGTTCCATCCATTTCTCTCACCCTTTTGCTAGAAATATTGATTTTACACAAAGGATGATTGGAGGGAGAATTCAGACTATCCTAAGCTTCACGCTTGTCCATTGTTTATCTTTGGAACATAAATAGAGCATTACTAAATTTATGAAATCAATTTCGTCTTATTATTTATTATTATCTTGTTGTTGATACATATAGAATTTCGCTATTTATAAGATTTGTATCTTCCAATTATAAATTATTATAAAATGCGAAGTCGATCCTTTCCGGTATTGAAAATTTTTTTGATTTATAAAATGATCGAAAATTCTTATGAAATGAAAATTTGTTTTTCATTTCTAGTCTGGAAGTTCTAGGATATTTTTATGACTGCTTGTTACTAAACATTGTGATTTTACTAAACAAATGAATCTTTCTAATTACAATAAGATATATCGATTTATAACTCATAACGGCAATATATTGTAAATTTATTATTTCGTATAGAAATATACGAAAATATTATGAAATTTGACATAGTCTATTTATTGAAATTTAAAATAAATTTACCAAGAGCATTAATAATTATTATGAAACAATTTCAACTTGAACTTTTAATAATAATAATAAAATTACAAAATTATTAAGTAAATAAGAAGTACAATATTAAATACCAATTACTCTTTACATTTTGCATTCTGCCTTTGTAGTTAAATTTATCTTTTAAATATGGTATTAGATATTATAAATTAACTTGTTTTAATAGTAAATTGTTAGATAATAAACCAACAAACAGTTTAAACATGAATTTTTCTGTAATTAACTATACATATAAATGCATTGTCTGTATACATGATAACGATGAACATTACGTTGTGATTTTTTGTATGTAAATAATAATAAGCCGTAGCAGTCAATGAAGTTGACATGCTCTAACTGCAATTAATTGCAAAAGAATAAATATGGGGCTTAAAACTTCCGAATATTCTAGAGGGCTTTGTCCTGACAACTTCTTACAGAGGAGATATTTAAAAACAAATATTAGTAGCAGCAGTATCAGACTCCATAACGCTCTTAAGATAGCAGTTTTGATCATTCCTTCCATATGCATTCTTATGAAAATAATTGCGCAGAAATAAGTATTCAGGCCGTCTGCGACAAAAAGTGGTGAGAATACTATCCACCATCCTGTATGGCCCAAGAAATAATTGTCATCCAACTTAAGAGCTAACAACACTGTGAAAATTGTTAGTGAGACTAAATTTATCCATATTTCAAAAATTGTCAGTCCCAGCCAGTGTACTAATTCATTTAACGAAAATATCATTTTAAAGGGATTAAATATATCTGAGACAAATTATTAATTTGATTTTATATTTTCATTTGTCATATTATAAGTTGTCCTTTGTTATTTGTTATAAATTGTTTTTGTTAACAAGTCTTGAGCAGTTTCTCAAAAGATACTTCACTCTTGGTATTTGAGGGTACCTAGTGAAAATTTTCGAAACACACGAATATGTACTGCTGAGTTGTTTCGATTAATTGTTACATAATCTGCGTTATCATCAACTGGTTCAAGATCATCTGGAATAAATACAAATGTGTTAGCATAATATTTAGTATTATGAATATGGTTCTTATTGTGTAATATTTATATTTATACCAATAATAGGTACTGTAGAAGTCTTGATATCTAATTCTATGGTATTATAATGATTTTCCCTTAATTGTAAAGCCAACCTGCATGCTCTTTCTACAGCAGCACCAAGGCCATGAATAATTACTTCTGACGCACCGTTGTTCAAGTCTTTTTCACATATTCTCAACTGTGCCTTATATATCATAGAAATATAAAAAAAAATCATCAATTAAAGTTAAAGAAAAAAACGGTGTAATTACTTCATTAATAATTTACATAACTGTAAACAATGCGCTATATCAATATAGAATTCTAAATGCAAATATGAAAAAGTAAATGACAAATTGAGTAAATTCTCTAATTACATATTTGTATCTTTTGTTCAATAATAACCGATAATAACAAGGAATTACATAGTAGGAATGAGATTTTATTTTCGAACTTATTAACAAATGGCAGTGTTAAAAGTACATAAAGTACATAAAGGTTATAGTCTCATAATAAAAATTACCTTAAAGTTTGTTTTGTTAGTAACGTATATGTCTTTATTTTTCCGTTTCTTTCTTGTATCGAAAGGTTGCCTCTTTCTAATATTATAATTGGAAAACAATAACTTTTTACGTTTCACGGTTGGGGCATTTCTCTCTTCTGGGAAACTCACTTTCAGCTTGGAACATTCGTGCACATCGGCCATTCTGACAGATTCTATATGTGAATTTTGTTGATTTTTTACCTGTAAAAAAACGGTTCGATTAATAGAAATCTCTCTTTTGAGGAATCAATTAGGAAAAGATTATTAAACTGACTATGTAAGAATTGAATGATAATTGCAATTATCAAATCAATTGTAACAAAGAAATATAACCTTAAAAATCAAAAGCATCGACGGACGTTTTGAGTGCGATTTAGTGCATTATATCGGAAAGGAGTAACATTTTTTGTTTTAGCGCGAGATACGAGATTTGTATACCATGAAGGAACCAGAAGTGGATCCCAAAAACATTATAAAAAGCAGAGAGCTTCTTTACAGGCTTATGATCAGGTTACGTATATTCCCATTTTTCGCACATATGTAAATCATCATTTGTCACTTGAAACAGTGAAAGCAACAATCAGTAATAGTTGCTGAAATTATTAGAATTAACAAAAATTATTTGCAATCTGTATAATTTTTTTTTTAATAAATTGAAGCTTGTTACTAACGTATAACAAACATTTTAGCCAATTATTCTACGATGGACATCAGACATTGGCTGTACAGCTGTCAAATGTAATTCAAGCAGAACCTCCATGCCCTCCGTCCGACCGATTGCTTCATTTAATGTTGATTGGACTGGCACACGAACCAGACCGTTCTAAAAAGGATACTAGTAATTTATCTTCTTTTACATCGACCTTTGATAACACTTTGGGACCTGGCTTGGACTTGGAATTTGAGACTGAAGCTCAAACTCAAGCACCAGAACCAGCGCAATATGAGACTGCCTATGTGACTTCACATAAAGGAAATTGCAGAGCTGGGGCATTCTCTGCAGATGGTCAATTGATTGCCACTGGATCTGTTGATGCATCGATTAAAATCTTAGACGTAGACAGAATGCTAGCCAAATCAGCGCCAGATGAAATGGCACCTGGTGATCAAACAGGTGGCCATCCAGTTATAAGAACATTGTACGATCACTTGGAAGAAGTGACATGCCTGGAGTTTCATCCAAGAGAGCCTATCCTTGTATCTGGAAGCAGAGACTTTTCTATTAAGCTGTTTGATTTCAGCAAGGCCAGCGTTAAAAAGGCATTCAGAACTATTACGGATGCGGATCAAATACGATGTTTATCTTTCCATCCAACTGGTGACTTTTTGGTTGTTGGAACCAATCATCCAGTAGTTAGACTGTATGACGTGAATACGGCGCAGTGCTTTGTCTGTAGCATACCAAGTCATCAACACACTGCTGGAATAACTAGTATTAAATATTCTCCCGATGCGAAGACTTACGCATCAGCTGGTAAAGATGGAAGTATCAAATTGTGGGATGGTGTGTCGAACCGATGTATAAATACTTTTGTGAAAGCACACGATGGCTACGAAGTATGTTCAGTAACTTTCACAAGAAATGGAAAGGTTTGTACTTGAAATATTTATCTGTCAAGTAGTAAATTTGCATATTTAGTAATCAATGCACAATCTTTTAAATTTCAGTATTTGCTATCTTCGGGGAAAGACTCTTTGATTAAATTATGGGAATTGTCTACTAGCAGATGTTTAATAGCGTACACAGGTGCTGGAACTACAGGTAAAATACTAAAGCGCTAAGTGCATTTGCAAAATATATGCAAAAAGAAATTAAGTTTGTTATTCGTTCGTTATCGTACAGAATTACAACGTGATTAATCTATGGTTTTTAATAGGTAAACAAGAACATAAAGCTCAAGCTATTTTTAATCACACCGAGGATTATGTAATGTTTCCCGACGAAGCAACGACGTCGTTGTGCGCATGGAATTCGCGAAACGCATCTAGGAAACAATTACTATCACTAGGACACAATGGTCCAGTGAGATTGATCGTTCACTCTCCAACCGCTCCGGCATTTTTAACGTGCAGTGACGATTTCAGAGCAAGATTTTGGTTCAGAAGAATGCCGACTCATTAGATCGGCATTTGTACAAGAACGAATGCCCGTTGTGAACTGTCTTGAACTTAAATTTGGTAATATAACTTTAGACGTGATTGTCACAGCAGTCGTTTGGAACATTGAAAGAAAAGTATCGGATTGCGAACGATAACGATGGAAAAGACTGTACTAAAAAAAATCTTCAACGATCAGATGTTTAATTGCCATGCCCTGAAACGATGTTAAACAACGATACGCCCTAATTTTATACCATTGTACATATCCATTCCGCTCTGCTTGTTTTTGAAGTAAAAAGACGACAATGTCGGTTTATTTTGATATCTATTTTCACCGATGTCAATGTTATTAATAGGTGGGTTTCCTATAAATGACGCAATTGCTTGCACGTCCGTTAAATCGTTTTGACTATAGAGACTGGTAATTCTTCGTTTCTCGTATTTACAAATACGAGAATTAACGAATCCGAGGATGTATCACGTTATAAACATACGACGTATGAGGTATCCTGATGGTCCGGCAGAATTACTCGGAGGTATATAGTGTTGGCATTATTAGCGATGCGTGTTTCGCATTTCGTTTCACTTTTTCCATGATATTCGTCGGGAATTTAGTAATCAAGCGTCTTTCTCACGTTAAAGAGATACTTGAAGAAAAATTCATTTCGTAAAGTCGTAATGGATTCTGTCGATAAGATCGAAAGTGACATCGACAGAATCGAATTAAAAATCGGAGGATGATGACGACGATGGAGACGACGAGGAGGAATAGCAAAGTGAGGATTAAACGAACAAATTTAAAACGTTCCATACGTTATGCGTCGCTACGTGTCGAATTGCTCGGTTAATCGCAAGGCGGCGCTCTGAACTCCCGCTCTGCGTTTGACGATGTGTCACGTGACCCACGCTAACCGCCATCTTTGCTTATCGTATAAACAGTGCGACCGGGTTCAGCACGAATTCTTGTTGAGAAACCGCGGTTTTTCCAGTGTTTTTGAGTGATTCAGTTGCGAAGAAATGTCCGAGATCAAGGCGGAGAGCAAGAACGATAACAACATTGAGGATGTGTCGAAGGTAAGCGGAGAGAAGCACGAGAAATATCTTCATCAAGCCGAGTTTTCATGCTAAGGCGGCGTGTTGCGCCCCTCAAATACGAGAAGATGCTCGTTCTCTCGAAAATTCGATAGAATAGCCTGCGCTACGACGAGGGGACGTTGTTTGGCGAGTGATCGCGCGACACACGATGTTGCACAGCTAAAGGGCACGGACGCCTTTTGCCGCGTAGCCACGGGCCCAGTGATTTTTCAAAGCTGCGCCGTTTGTCCTTCATTGGCAAAGATGGTGGATGTTTTTTATTTGTACCTCTCGTGACGAAGGGACTCCCTGGTTAACGGCAATAGGCGTGTATCGAAAAAGGCGGGAAATAGATTTCGGCCGCAGGACTATCTGTCACGCGGTTTTCTACGAAAACTTGCTTTCTTTTAGGAACATCGTTCGAGGCTACGACGCTAGAAATACATATCGACTTGGCAAAATGGCGGGAAACTTAAACAAACTTGTCGTATACTCTCGTGTAGATCAACGATCCCTAATAATCTTATCACGGGTGTAATTATCATTATGTTTGTGTATCATTATTTTGACGCATAGTTTGACACAATTCTTAAATCAGCCGTCGTTTAATGTCTTTTTTTTTTTTCATTGACCATTTTACATGTTATGCGATTACAATTATTCAACGACGTGATGGATTTTCATATATTTCGCCTTGAGATATATAACGCAAATATTTTCAGGACCATTCAGCAGAGGAGAAACCAAGTCCAACGAAAAATAAACGGGGAGGAACGAAAAGACTCTCCACACTAGAAAGGTTGGCTCAAGAAGGAGAACGAGTCTTTTTTTTTTTTTTTTTTTTTTTTTTTTTTTTTTTTGGCCCCCCCCCCCCCCTTTTTTTTTTCTTCTGTACGTTTTACATTTGTCCTTTTAACATCAGATCATCGCAGTGAAAATTAGTTTCGTCGAAAAATTCAAAAGTTCAAAACTTCAAAATCCAAGGAGTCAAAGTTTCATCCCTTTGGTTCCTTATTTCCCTCCATTTAATCTGCCCCCTAAACATTGCCTACGGGAGTAGAAGGGTGTTCAGAGTGGGGATGTGAAGGGTTTGGAGTAGGGATGGAGGGGAATTCTCTTAGGTTTGGAGGGGGAAGGACTAACGCATGTTGTAACAGTTAGTTGTAAACTTTAATATTAAAAATTCGTATTTTTCAGATCGATTGGGTGACTTTTTGTTATTATTTTATTACTTACATTTTTAAAGATCATGTTGTCGTTCAATCATGAATCGTTGCAATAGCAAAAATAGACTATGGATTTTGATTTGTATTTTTAAATTCATTACATTCGAATTATTTCCTATTACAGGATTTAAATGCTTCTGTTGGAGAAGTTGAAGGAAGGAGGCGCACACGTAGTTCAGCACGAGGCCTTACCTCATCGACACCTGTGCCATCTCCACCTAAGAAAGAGAAAAGGGATACATCGACGAAAGGTAGTGGTCGTGGACGCGGGCGTCCAAAACGACAAGAAAAAAATAATGACAATAATACAGATGAGGAAGCAGCTAATAATAAAAGCGAAAAGCATTCTGAAGAGGAATCTATGAAAATAAATGTCGATGAACACAAAGAGGATACAGAAAAATTGGGAGATAGTGAGGACAAGGGCGTTACAAAATCCGAAAATAAAGAAGCTACTGACAAAGCGCTTGACTCTAATTTCAAGGAGGAGAAAGTTACGGAAGAATCGGAAAACTTTGCGGAAGAAAGTAAGAGTTCTAGTATCAGTGAAGAGAAAAAGGAGGAGGACATAAAGGATAGCTCGGATTCGAGTCAAGATGCAACAGACACAACAACAGAGGCACCACCTTCATCTTCATCAGAGTCTCAAAATCCCTCTAATGCTACTACTACCGAAGAACATAAGGAATAACCTTCTTTCGCCTGTTTACCAACATCATGTAAGCACTTCTTTCTTTCTTTTTTTTTTTTTTTTTTTTTTTTTTTTTTTACAATTGATTATTTGATTCGCCACTAGCATTGATTAGACTTTTGTTTAAATAAAGTTCCAGTGGAGAAGAACGAGAATGTATGAGTCTTGCAAAGAAAATACATAAAATACTAATTTTATGTATTTACAGTCTTGAACTTTTGAGAATATGCGAATAATTGTAATTATTATTAACAAAAATATGAAATGTTACAAATATATATACTGTCATTAGTTATGGCTTATAAGACAGGAGATTTTCTATCTTTCCATGCATTCTCAGTCTTTTCAGTTGGTATATGAATGCATAGTAGTTATTTAACAATATGAAGTATGAATGATATAAAACTTGTATAGATTTTTATAAACTTTAATAATGTCAGTACATGATTGGAAAGCAAATTGAATCATAGAGAGCATTGTCAAAACGTAATTATAGCTTGTTTAGAAGCAGACTTTGTTATAAAATATTGATTTTACTGTAGCAGGTACCAGGGCGGCGCACACATTGGGGTTACAAATCCAGGCCCCTCGTCTATTTTAACAAATTGACACCTTCTTGCCAATCGTGATCCTAATCAGCGTACACGAGCTATTATTTCCCTTTTTAATTCGCAGATTAAAAAAAAGGTTAATGTTATTCATTCATCGTCAGGATAAATATGTCTAATTAGCGTATTTAATGGTATTGGGTGTGTACCAGAGAATAATTATTTTAGTTAGTTTTATTTTGAGAGAGAGCGAGAGAGAAAGAGAGCGCGCAAGAGAGAGAGAGAGAGAGAGAGTAAAATTACTCGTTGTGCACTGATTAGTTTGCGATGCAAAAGAGAGGTGTAAAGCGTACGTTGTTCATGTACAATGATAATATTATTGTAAAATATATTTAATATGGACTTATATAGACAAGTTGTTTTCAAATCAGAGCTGAGGCCGAAGTCTTTAAATACCAGTCTTCAATTCTGATATGGAAGTAGCTAAAATTCGTACATAGTAAATTACTGTAATACCTTATCTTATATAAATAATGACTGAATGAAATGGAATATATGAGAATTATGGTGAAACGACTTCTCTTTTTTCATGAAATGCAGAAATAAAATTTCTGAGAAACGCGTCGTAGCGTGATATCAATTCTCCTTCCTCGCATAATAATGTTACTAATATCAACCGGTTCTTCGATTTTTCGATATTTTAAGTTGCATATTTTAAGTTGCATATTTTAAGTATCTGACTAACACTTTAACGGGACGACATGCTTTGTTTCTATCTTTCGAATTGAGGAAAGAAAAAAAAAAGGGAAACATTGTGCATAAGTATTTTTTTGTGATAGAATTCTGCAGCAGGTCGGTGTTTTGTAATGAATCTAAAACTTTTTATTAAGTATCCCCCTCTTTTCATTTACAATGGTCCAATATTAAATATGTTGATATTATTGTGTATTTGAACGGTTGTGAATGTACAGATAGATTATATAATCCACTGAATTATAATTAAAAGGTTCACAGATCCAGAACAAGATATAGAAATGGAATGATAAATCTAATCGTTGAACGCTCGAAAGTTCGAACTTGTGTGCAATTAAAGAAACAATTTGTTTCAATCGCGCTTTACATACATATCGTTTAGGTCACGCGAATGTAAAATAATTCATTCCTTTTCCTTCTTCCTTGATGTCCGTTGCAAAACTTACGAACAGATTTCTTGAAACAGATTATCGAGCAGATTTTGAACTCGAGCGTTGTCGAGGTAATTGACAGAGTTTGTAAACAACAAAGGAAAGAAAAAGAAAAAAAGACAGAGAGAAAAATGGTTTTGGCCGAGTTGCTGCTTGCTTCTAATAATTATTTCTATCGTAAGGGAAAACAGGATTTGCCATTCCATGTATTTTTTCTTTTTCTTATCAGTAGCATGATGAAAGACAGATTGTCGACTTTTGCAAAAGATTAAAATCAAATGCGATACGCGTGTACATAGTTAAGGTTAAGCTTCGTGTGTGGCAATTGATCTTATCTTCGACGTGGTAGTGTGAAGAATTGGAACGACGTGTGTCAGCGTGAGACTCCTGTTATAGAAAATATAGAAAATATAGCTGAAACATATTTTTTTGCTAATTCAATCAAAAATGGATCTTTACGATACGCATCACGTTATATAAATTAAAAACATTTAGCCCTTTTTAAGAGAGTAAACGATACATTTATTTTATCTATACATAAGTATGTAAATGATTAGCATTTATGAGGAAAAAGTGTCTACAAGGTTCGATACTAGGATTTTTACGATATGTATGTGTACATATACATATACATGATGTATGCATATGTATATATATTATTTTAGTTATACATTTTAGCTGTATATTATTCTTGTTATAAAGTAGAGAATTCTTACCAGTCTGAACTTTACGCTTCAGCTCTTGTAACGAATGGCTAAAAAAAGAATAATTGGTTTTTTTTTTGTTAACGAGACTCGAATCATGTTTTATTATGAATAAATCGAGAATGTTGATTAGTCGAGAAAAGCAGGTTATTAAATATTTAAGTTTCGTATACAATACTTTCAATCAGGTTGACGTTAATAGATGTTTTCACGTTACTATACATTTATTGTGCGCTGTTCCTGACCGTATTTGGATAATTAAATTCGAAGCATTAGATATGTGCGAGCATTTGTGGGTTTATGCAAACCATTTGATTCTTTGAGATTTTTTAAATTCTCCGTAAAGAGTAAGAGAACAACGATAAATTAATTATAATTAATTAATATCACTTGGCTAATTTTTAACTAAATTAAATTTGCAGTTCGAAGTACGAAGAAAATGGAAAACATGGAAAATATATATTCGCCGAAGTGTAACGTATCGGTAGATCTCGCAGATATCTAAGAGAAGTGAAACACTTAAAACAATTATCGAGAAATGTGTTTAGAGGTACGAAAATTGAACATGTTCAGCCTAATAGGCGTAATATACGCGTTACAGAAATGGCAAGACGTTCCACAAATGAAATTTAAATATTCCTTTGGATAGATTGCGTTCAATTTGAGTAATCGTTTGAGAGATGGAGTTTCGGCAAATATTAGTAAAAATCAAGATAAGAGACAATGATCGTGTACAACCAGTATGTTGATTCTGATAAAGTTCGATATCTTTCTTAAAAGTATTCAACGAGAACATGAGCATTTCTCACGGAGGTTTTAATCTTGCCTATAAAAAAAAAAAAAAAAAAAATGGAGAGAGAATCATCAAATAACAAATAAATGAATTTTGAGCATATTCACGTTATCGTCCCGTTATCGGTGTCGTTCCATGCTGAATCATTGATCAAAATTGGTTAATGACGTAGTTTCTACAATCGTTATTATCGACGGCCGGCAACATCGATTTCGTTAATTCCCGGATTAATTGGCGTTCGATCGCCAGATGGCGAGATTGGGTGGAATGAAGTTTCACAAGTGCCGCGAACTTGAAACGAAATTTAAAAAACAAAGCTTGAGTAGCATCTCGAAAGGAAACAAAGTAAAGAAAGGAAGAAATTGTATCTTGGTTGTTATCGTTTGATGGTAGAAATTCTATTTAAGAGAGAAGTATATTGTTGTAATATATCGATTCCTTGCTACAGAGAAGTTCGTAGTACGAAAAATAATTTTCCGATTATTATTTTTCCAGAATTTCGTTACAAAGTAGTGCTGTTCATTGAGAGAGGAGAACGGGCGTTCAGAGTTTACAACAATCGATCTACGAAACGAAACTGAAAAAACCTCTCTCATCGCTTCGACGTGATGGTTGAAATTGTGCTCGCTCGAGTCCATGCGAGTAATACGAATTTCGTGTGCAACTGAATTACTTGTCTTTCGTTTTTTTTTAGATATATACACGAGCACGTAGATGTACAGTAGTCCATAGTTCGGGACCGAAACCGGACGCTTAAGATAGATGTATTTTGCGAATTGACATCGAAGGAAAGAGAGGGAATGAGAGTCAATTGTTTCGATACCAATATCGGTATTACATATATCGCTTGTTTTATGTATGGAAGTGTTATGTTTCCCGCGGCCGCATGGTAAAGTAGTATAGAGTGGGGAGAGTTCCAATTGGTGGGAATACCAACAGACGCTTAACTGGCAACTATTGTACATGTCAGCGTGAAAATTAACGCGCTCACTTTCTCACGAAAATTCACCTGTTTCTTGATCAATATCCACCTCGTTGTTTTTACGTCGCGTAAAATTTTTCGCGCACTTTTGACATGCGACTGACTACATGGCTAATCAGCTACACAAGTACATATGTATCCAAGTATAGATTATCTACAGTTGGATTGACCTTGGCTTCAATGGACGAGCGCGCGGTTACGTTCGTTGTTACGAACGATCGTAGATCTGTGATTTCAATTGCCTGACTTTTTCATTTCCTCTTATACGTCTTCTCTGCTCTCAGTCACAAGTATTTTCCGTGTTTCTCTCATGACACATTTGGTCGAACGATTCGCCAATTCGAGTTCTATTTCGACTTTTTTCAAGCGACATGTTTCTCACTCTGGTTTGCGATCATCATTGAAAATACAAAAAGAAAAGAAACTGATAGAAAGATGTGTTGATAAATAAAAGACGGAGAGAGAGAGAGAGAGAGAGAGAGAGAGAGAGAGGCAGAAAGTTGAAAAATCATCCCTGACGTTTGATTTGAAACAATCGTAAGATGGACAGGAATTGCGGAGTAGCAAAGTTTCAACAAAGAAACTATCGAAAGGCAGCGTTTTCGGTCACGCGAGATAAAAGAGAAGATTCAACGCGTCAAGGGAGGAAAAGGGGTGCGGCTCGCTGCAACGGACATCAGATATTGGGCACGCATCGCGCTGCTTTTTCATAATTAATAAATAAATGCTTTCCCCGCTTGGTTCTTCCTAATCGCAGGGATTACTGTTTTAGACGATTTCAATCGACGCGACGCGACGAAGTTTCTTTTTCGCGAATTTGGAGGGTTTCGATTGGATGTTTATCTTCTACTTTGGAAACGGAAAAAATTAAGAAGGGGAGAAAAAAGCGATCGTAATTCAGATTTTTAGAGATGGAGTAACGCGAGTTGGATTGACGGTAGATAATAATTACGCTACGCTGCAAGAGCGCGTAGTTAGTGAAAGTCACGGGGGCTGATTTAATCGATAACGCTGCCGCGAATGACAAGAACGGTGCCATTCTTGGTGCTGATTTTTTTTATCTTTTTACATTTCAGAGTTGTGAATACTTCTGCAGAAGGTAGAAAGAGAGAGAGAGAGAGAGAGAGAGGGAGAGAGAGACAGAAACAGAGATAGAGAGAAATTGCTCGTTAATTGGTTGGCGCAAAATACAAGGAGCACGATGATAGTTGGATTGTTCAGCAATTATTTTTTCACCTAGCGATCGATGTGCTTGTCCGGCTCTTACAGGATTTACAGATAGTCGACGGAGACTATCGTACGTCTCCTGAGAGAGATGTAGACTACGTTACTTCTTCCTTGTGTTGCGTAATTATCGAGAGATAACGATGACAACGGGGTGCGGTTGCGAGTTCGCGTAAATTAATGGTCCTTGGAATTAGAGCGTTAGAGTGACAGCGTTGATTGCTGGGGAGAGATCGAATCGGGAGGGATGGAGGGAGGCAGGTTGGAAGCGGGGCAGTGAACGCAACGAAATCGGCAAATTGGCCGAACAAACTGGATGCTGTTTGCATCCTACAGGAGCAAATGCGGCGACTGGGCTTGCGAGAGTGGCGATCAGGGTGGTGGAGGAAGCGGTCGGCAAACCAAACCGGGTCAATCGACGAGGGAAAATTAATACGCGGCGCGGATTCGCAACGGTTTTTCCATTGGACTTTCAAATATTTATTTCCTGGTAATTACATGCTGTTTACATTTACAGAGTGCCGGCGGTTAGACGCACTAATGCGAGCGCATGGATGATTACCGAGTGTTAATTGTATCGCAGCTGTAGGGGGGGGGGGGGAATGCCAGCCGCAAAACCGCCGGGAACGCGTTCTCGAACCCATCGCGTTTCTCCTTATTCCTCACGCGCTGCAATCTATTTTTGATCTTTGATCTTTCCTCTTTCCTAGCTTTTTTCTTTTTTTTCTTTTTCCGTTCCAATTCTTCGAATAACGAACGACAGCTCGCGTCACTGGAAAAACAAAAGTTCGTTTCTTCTTTCTTTCCTTCCACACGATTTACATTTTCTTTCGACGAAAAGAGATCGACAAAATGAAGGAGTACGCGGTTCGTTAACTTCACGACTTATAATATCGAGTCATACTCGTGGTGCAGGTCTCGATTTAAAAGAAAAAGTAAATTGCAAACCTGAATGAAATTTCAGATCGGATTTTAAATATAATTTCGTTAAACTGGACACTGATAAATAAAAATTGCATATAATGCTTCAATATCTTTGAATATCCTAAATTAATTTTGCAGTTTAAACAAGTGATGCTTACTCCTTAAAACTGAAAAGAAAATTGTAAGGCAAAGGGTTAAGACAGCGAAGAAAAAGGGAGAGGAGCAGAGATGCGAGAAAGTGAAAGGAAAAGTTTGTCCATGGCTATCATAAATGAATTCTACATCTTCGATTTGATGGAAACACATGTACAAGAACCTGCAACAAAATTGATCTTGACTTTGAATTTTAGGATTAAAATTTTCTTTTTTTTTTGTTGCATTGTATTCTACTCATTACGAAGAGAAACCTTTTCCAAGGAATCACAGGTCGCAATCAAATAGTTCTCTTGAAATATTGCAAAAAAGTTTCTTAATCATTTGACAGCGTTCTAACAGTGACTTTATGGTTCTGAACGAGTGGATGTAATGTTTATATTTCGAATAATGTTAACAGTTGGTTTTATCGTTTGATTACTAGGACTCACACAATTATGTTAAATCAAATGTTAGAGAAACCCAGAACCATAAATTAGCACGCGTCCACGATGTTAAATAATTAAGAAATTTTTCGCCATTTCTCCAGAGAACTATTCGGTTGTGACCTACAGTTTCTTGGAAAAGTTTTATCTTCGTAACGAGTAGAATATTTGAGGTCAAAGTCAATTTTGCGGCAGGTTCTTTACATCAAATCGAAAGTGTAGAAATCATCTATGATAGCTACGGACAAACTTTTCTTTCCGTCTTGTGCATATCCAATGGAAGAGAGCGGAAGAATCAAGCGGACAAATCGAGTGCGATCAAATCGTCAACGAGGCACGCTCGACGATTCTCGCGTGCGTACTTTCGATCGGAGCTCGAATCGAACATGGAAATTGCACGGAACGAGGTGGTTTACGACGCGGTGCGACGTGACATTCGACGCGCGTGGAATGCGAGCCTGATCCAAGATTCGGGATACACACAATATTAGCGGTGACGCGCGATGCGTCGACGTCGTCCGTGTTTCGCGTTTTCACGGCTTTTGTGGGCCGGGTCGACGAATTCGTGAAACTTAATTTTTACCAACAGTTGCGTTCTCGGTTTCTCGTTCAATCCTTTCCTGTGCCTTTGCACCAGGAAAAGCCTCGCCTCTCCATTTGGACGCGATTCACCGCCGATTCGTTGGTTTCGGAAGCGGAAAGCTAGTTTCGAGTCGACTGCTCTCCCCGCTTCCGAGATTGCTTCCTCTTAACCCAACTCTGTTTGTTCTTTCTCGTGCTTCTTCCCCCGTAATCGAATAACTCCTTGCCTTCAGAGAACAGCAGGGCGGAAAATCGTCGAAGATCGCGGCGACGTAGCTCTGTTGGTGCGTTCGATGTTGCTCAAATGCTGTTGTTGTTGCTTCTCGTGCCAGTGAATTTCCAATGACGGATGAAAATTGAGTTTGTTCCGCGCGCGCGCGTGTGTTTGTATGCAAGTACGTGACACGATTTCGAAAAGTGTAATTGAGTTGCAAGGGTATCTATCTCTGTCCATTTCAAAGAGGCCAAAAGATACGAAGACAGTCCTTCAATGATTTCGCTGGCCCTTTAGTTCCCCATGCTTACGGATCTAGACCGGGTCCGGTGGAGGTGCCAGTAGCTGCATGCTGCTGCTAGAATGCGCGATCTGGAAAATTGAACGACTCCATTTCTCCGACTCGTTCGTTCGTTCGTTCGATGATGTTGATGCGATTCGTTCGCTGAACGCGCGTTCGAATTCGCGCCAACTTGAGATCATTGAAAAAATTAGCATCCGACTGAATAAAATTCATTCGATTCTGCGCGGGAAAATTGAAACAAACAGCAAGAAGAGAGAGAGAGAGAGAGAGAATTAATTCTTTATCGTCGACGCTGAACATTTTTTTCGTCGAGAGTAAAAATTTCGTTCACTTTGTTTGGCGATTTGTTTTGCGGACGCGAAAGGATTATCCCGGATTTTGAAAATACGGCCAAATGCAAGAACAGAATAAACGATTTCCAAAAATTGGATTCGGGGAGTGCGTACAGAGCGGAAAGAAAAGTTTGTCCGTGGCTTTCATAGACGAATTCGACACTTTCTACGTTTTATGTAAAAAAACCTGCCGCAAAATTGATTTTCATCTTGAATTTTAAAGTTAAAAAGGTTTTTTTTTTTGCATTTTTGTATTCTATTCAAGGGTAACACGAAGGTAAAACTTTTCCAAGAAACCATTATTTAGATAAATCAAATATTAGTGAAACCTGATCCAGAAAGAAAGCCGCTGTTAGCACGCACGCGTTTGCAACATCAAATAATTGAGAAACTTTTCTCAAGAGAACTATTAGGTCGCGACTTATGATCCTTATATCCTTGGAAAAGTTTTACCTCGCGATGAGTAGAATACAACGCAAAGAAAAAGGAATTTTTGTTGGAATTCAAGGTCAAGAGTAATTTTGCGGCTGTAAAGGTTGTTTGCATGTACATTTCCATCAAATTGAAGATGTGAAATTCATCGATGATAGCCACGGACAAACTTTTCTTTCCATCCTCTGCATATATATAGAGAGAGAGAGAGATTTACCTGCTGCTTCGGTTGCTTGTACGACTTTCTGGCGTAGACTTTCAAAACTCTGCAATTGCAGGCGACAGACAGCGCCACAGCTAGTCCCTGTATAGCATTGTCGTTCGGTTGATGGATCAGCCATGGAAAAAAAGGAAAAGACGAAAAGACATTCAGAAAAGAGGTTCAGGTGCGATGCGTTGGAACGTTGCCAGTTCATTCGATTGATGCGACAGGACGGGATGCATCGGTGCACAGAAACGCCGAGACAAATCGTTCTTGGTATGTATGTAAATGGCCACTCGCCTGATATATATATATATATATATATGTGCGTACGCGTGTGTATACAGAGTGAATAGAAAAAAAGGATTCGCAACTTCTAGCATAGATAGCACTCGATAAAGTCGAAGCGTTAAAAAAAGTGGGCCGAAAAATTAATAGTGTCACAGTTATAAATGATTTTGTTTCATCAAGTTGTAAACGACATGTGATACAAGTACGTATAAATATAAATAGGTATTAAATAAATACAAATATAAATATGTATTTTGTCCATCTATTGGAAAAAAGAAAAAAACGCAATTTCCAGCCAATCTTTGGCCAATCCAATAAAAAAGACGGTAGTATTGACAGCGACGGTAATTTTTTTCCTGACAAACGACGCAAAAAGAGAGGAACGTGACAGCTTACAGCAAAGCTTCTGTTTAGTACATCTCTCTACGAGATAAAATATTTTCACCGCGCTAAAAAAGAAAAGAAAAAAAAAAAAAGAAGAAGAGAAAAACACTAGTATTATCATCAGTTGTATTCATCAATTTTGAGCAAGAGAGATTTTGTTCGTCGAAAAACCTTTCGGTTCAAAATTGGAAAAAATTTTCATCGCTTTGAGAAGGAAATGAAATGAATTCATATTTTCCAAGCACGTGCGAGAACTGAGATAAAATCCTCATTTCGCGGTACACCGTCGACAACGACGTTACGAAAACGGCCGTCTCGTTTGATTATAATAACCGGTTCGTTCAAATAACCGTGTCGTTCGTTAAGATCCGACAACTGAAAAGTTGTCCAGTTACGTTGGATCGTTCTGGACGAAGTTGGCGAAACTTTTCTGCTCCGATCAACAAGCATCGTCCTATTCCATTTCATTTGTTACCCGCTAGAAAGACACGCAAACGGTATATTTCAACTCGCGTGGCGCTAAATTCGTGCTCGTTAAAGTCGTTTCGCGAAAACGACCGCGTTGCCACGACGCGGCGACGATGAAAATTCGCAGGCAGCCGCTCGTCCTTTTTAACGCGATTCTTCCGTCCCTCCTTCCTCCTTTCATCCGCTTTTTCGCGGAAGCATCGTAGCGCGCGAAATTCGCTGATAAAAAAAAAAAGTTTCGCCGCCAGTGTCTTCTTTTCGGAGCGAGATCCGGTTTGTTATGAAAATTTTACAGCCGCTCTTTCGCGAGGTATTCTCGAGCACGAAGACGAAGGCGAAGACATCGACACCGACGACGGGGCAACTCCGACAGCAACACCCTCCGTCCTCTTCCCTCCATCCAGTGTAACTCGGAGAGTTTCCCAACAGAAGCATCCGTCTCGTTCCGTATGAATAATTCGCTTTCGTTACGGTACAGATGTTTCGCGTTTACCTCGAGCGTTTGCCTCGAAGCTCGCGCAACCCTAATTTCCACCCATCTTTCGCCGAAAGCACGTTTCAAGAGCATTCTCTCTCTTTGAGAGATCGCCTCATACCCAGTAGAATGGCTCGTTTCGAGCCGTGTAATAATGCGTGTTCTCGCGCCGAGGCGCGAACATCTTCGACGAAGAGAACAGCCGAATCCTGCTGTAATTCTACGGAAATTTGATTAACCGAAAGTTTCTTCCCTAACTGCTTCTTTCGAGTTCTAGTTCCGGCGTCGAGTGAAGATTCCAGCACGTTGTGCCGCTGAAACGATTATTCACGACGACGAGATATCGGTCGCAGATCCCGTCGCAGAAGCCGATAGAGTGCAATTTTAAGGAGAAATGAGGTGGAGAAGTGGAGAGAAATAGAAGCAACCAGTGGGGAAACGTAAACGAGAAAAGAACAGGGAATCGATGAAGTGTAAGGAATTGAACGGTCAAGAAAGATACAGCAAGGAACAATTAACAGTTACATTAACACTAGAATTATCAAAATAATCAAAATGACCGATTTATATAATTTTTTTTATAAAAAGCTAAGCAGAGCAATTTTCAGAGATTTAATTTTATAGTGTATATATATATATATACATAATTACTAGTATTAGTTATTATAGTTCTTCCATTTCTGTGCAAGATTCTGTACTATAAAGTTTTCTCTGTTCCTCTTACTTTAATTTTCTGATGGAAATTTTGTGCTTCAATCGTCGGTAGTTCTAGTGTTAACTAAGGAGGAAAAACTGTCCACATACTTCAAAATTACTTCCTCTGTCTTCCTCCAACTTTAACAGCTACTGTAAAGAAAACGATCAACGCGCACACATATATTGTATATCTAATGCGAGTATTGTGACTGCGACACTCTCAACGCAGTGGGGAGATCGATGCAATGGAGGGGGTAGCGCTAGCGATGAGGAAAGTGGGGGCAAGGGCCGCCAGTTAGCCACCTCTGCTACAAATCGTTACGCTGACTGTTTTTTCATTCGATAACAGATTTTTCTATTCGATGTCAGGTTTCGTTCACTGTCCGTTTCCATCGTGTTGATCGAGCCATCTCCCACCGCGGGAGAAAAAATTCGGTTCGATCGGAGGAAAAAGTTAATCAACAAAAATTGATCAATTCGATCAATTTGTCAAAGTTGTACGTGCATTTGTCGCGGCAATCGTCAGATTTTTACCTGCAGAGAGTGTCCGGTGCAGAATACGGCCCAGAGGAAAGGGATTTTCCAGACCCTGGACGCGACCCCGCAGCCAGCCACCAGGCCCACTATCGTGCACACTTTGAAAAACAGGATCATCTGCAGTGCTCTTCGTCTCTTCATCTTCTCCCGTTGCTTGATTTCCAGCTGCATGCTACACGTGTATCTGCGCAAACGAGATCCACCGGTTCACTGGCTACGTCGACCGGCCCCGATAATCCGTCAGTGACGATCGGATCGGAACGGGAAACGATCGCGGACGAACAGGACGATGTAAAGGACAACGACAACGACAATAACTATCTCTCTGGCAATCGAGGCGACGCGTCGATTGGAAAAAGCAACGGTACCTGGACACGATCGCAGCTTTGATTAGATAGTAGCCCGCGGAAAGAAGCAGCAGCACCACGGGTAAACCGTACGTATAAATCGTTGCCTTCGTCCCTAGAAACCTGCAACAGATTGCGTCCATATTGCGTACAAATTATTTAACACATTTCAGCGCGCGTGTTGATCGCATTCCGTGGAGTTTTCCGGGCGGAAATTCTCGATGCGCTGCGAAACCGAGAAAAAAAAACCGAGCGTCGCGTCGCGCATGGCATTCCTTTCAGTTGCCTTTATCGGTTGAGGAAAAAGGAAAAAAAAGAAAGAGAGAAAAAGATGGGACAATGACGAAGAAGATACGATGGAAATAGGAGGGAGGTTCCTATCGCGAAGATATAGCGGCGCATCGAGGTCGAACGGAAGAAATATCAGTGAAAATAGACGAATATCGACGCTCTCCATCTCGTTCGAGGAAGCTTCACGGGGGGGCAGAAATTTGCGAGCAGAAATAGTTTATTAATAATGTAAATGAGACTCAAAAAACAGAGAACGAAAGGGAGTAGTGGACACGACGACTTCGACGAAAAAGCCGAGCGAAATTTTCGTCGGGCTCGATGGTTACTTCGTTTTGGAAAGAAGCGAAATAAATTTCTCTTTTTGGTGAAAATGGCAAAAAAGACAACCGGTGGACGACGGGTGCAACAACTTTCCTTTACAAGTTTCATTGGTCCCGTGGCATTCAACGTGGTGTAATTGCTGCTTCTTGGAATTTCTCGCGACTCGGGCGGCAAGAAGGTTTCCCGTGAAAAGGTTTGAAACGAGAAAAACGGCGGAGAGGAGGTACATGGGACGTAGCTCGAGTGAGAAGAAAGCGAACGAACGCAGGTGAGGGAGAGTGAGGAAATTTACCAGCAATTGAAGGGCGTGAGGTCGGCGACGTTCCAGATGCTGGCGGCCTCGCGTATCTGCAGGAAAGTGGCGACCCCGAGATTGACGAAGGGCGCACCCCAGGCGAACAGGCTGTACTTCAGATAGGTTGGTGGATCGTCGCGGCGCGGGATCGAGGCGACGCTCGCGTAAAGATGATGGCACATCGCGGCCAGCCAACAGACCACCGTCATCCGGAGATACTGCAAACTCAGCCCCAGGGAAATGCACAGTTCCGAGTCCTGCGAACACCGAGGGCCACTTTATTCTCTCTTTCTTCGCTTCTCTTTTTTTTCTCATTTTCTCCCGCTCTTGTTAGCTCTTGTATTAATTTGGAAGAAGTTTCGAGAACCTCGCAGCCTCGAGGGGATGAATCAATCGTCGAATCGCTTGGCGAGTTCGAGCGAGACGCAGTCGAGTTTTCATCTTCGAGAATTTAACGCTAGAACTAAAGCATGACGATTGTATCGAGGGATGTAATTGGAGTGTAAAATGAATGGTAAAGTTTATGATAGGAACGAAGGATACACGCTTTTATTCGCGTGTTTCTTTTCTTTTTTTTTTTGTAAAAATCATCCAAATCACTGAAAATACAACGTTGTGAATCAAATACAGAATTGCACTTTGGAAAATTATAAATTGGTCAGTCTGATCGCTTTGGTAATTCTAGTATTAAAAGGACAAATTCACGACTGTCGAAGTAAAAGCTTTGTGCTTTAAAATGAGACCAACTGATGAATAAAATACAATGCAAAAGAAAACAAAAATTCATCTATGATAGTCACGGACAAACTTTTCTTTCCACCTTGTACATACATACATATATATATACTTGGAAATACCAAATATTTGTCGTTTGCCGTTTATAGCCAGCAGATTAGGGTATTACGTTTGCGCTTTTCGACGAAGACTCGGTATGGTATAAAGGACAGACAACCGAGGTGGATGATGGTATTAGGAACCGCGTAGATGGGTGGATGTGCCGTGTTGTCGGGTAGCGTGGAAAGTGGAAGCTAAATTGGGTATTACGCATAGAGACCCAGGTTATCACGGAAGGCTGCCAGTCGGCCTGATATCGAGTGTCAATATCCGAAGGATGTTCGCGCAATATCGGATGAACATGGTTCCAGAGCACACGGTTCCTCTATCTCGGACGTATTCTCCGACCGTTAATATTCCAAGGCGAGTTACGCTCGCACGCTCGAGCTTCTCCCCGCCATTTTCTCCACAGTCACGTTCTTGCAATTAAATTCCGAACTCGCCTCGTCGTTATTGCCATCTCTGGAGTCAGAGTCGGAATCGGTCCGAGAATTTTTCATCGCCGATGAAAAACGCACGTGAATTAATTCGCCCGTAATATTGAGAGGGTCGATCGAAGTTCGGCGAAGCGTGTATAATTTCAAATTTCGAAATTATGTCGCGAGATATAGTGGATTTCTCTGGAAAGAAGAAAATGGAAAATTCGCTTGATATATTTAAAAGCGCCTATTCTACGTTGCAACGTTTGGTCAATGATGACGTTACAAGCTTTGCTCGATGGAAAAGAGTGTTCTTCTCTTTTCTAGGCACGTGTTTTTATAATTTTGTCTATGGTAACTTGAAGGGAGAGGGAAGGAATTTGCTCTGTGAATAAGTGCTCGTAGGGCAAGACTTTCGGAAGACTGTTACTGGCTCGGTGTTAGCACTGACATTGTCAATGGTCCTTGGTTAGTCATTCAGCACAGTTTGGAAGCTGAAGAAGAAGAAGAAGAAGAAAACTTTGGGATGCACAAGATGTATCAAGTGAAGCAGACAATCTGACAATGAGTATTTTCTCTATTTGAGAATCGTACTAATGTACGCATAGATAATGTTAGCTACGTTAAAGAGTCGTAGAGTATACTTCGGATACTCTAAGTTTTTCTACTATAACTTGCCTGATTCTTGATAAAAATCAAGCTTTAAAAAAAAAAAAAAGAAAGCAGAGAGAGTAAAAACAACGCTTAATAAAAGAGTAGAAACTCAAGTTTTCTTTAAATTTTATCACAAGGATTAGTAATTCGCGTAAATGAAACAGTCGTAACTCGCAACGTTTCAAAAATCGTCGTCCAGTACCAAACACCCACTCAAATAGTAGATTTTAAAGTCTGTATCATTAATAATGTTAGCAAAATGAAACGAAGCTTTTATTTACATGTCTTTGCAAATATCACAGGCAAAATGATCGAGGTTTTTTCTTCTTGGAACGCGGAAAGCTTCAGCGGTCATAGTCATTTTTCCTTCGAGCAGTATTTTCAAAGCCGCTTTCATGTTGTCCTGCGTCTACTTCCCTCTTTTTCTCTTTAACTTTAAACTTTTCTTTTTATATGAAACCTAAAAGCTTTAATCGTGAAAAATATTTTTTCAAACTAGTCCGGCACTGGACGACGACAAGTACGTAGAAAATTAGACTTAGATTTCATACGCAATGTATAAATAAAATAAATCACAAAAATTGAGACATTTATGCGTACCTGATAGTCTAGAAATAACGTACGTAATGTAACAAAATTATTTACTTAGCTGAAAAATAAGACATCTACTGTGAAAAAGGATTTTTATTGCTTGCAACGAATTTAAGAAAAGAATTTAAATTTTTAGATCAATCACCGTTATTTCAAGGTTATGTACTTTACGCATTCGAACGTATTTTTTCACCAGCAATACACGATAAAAAAAAAAGAAAAAAAAATACACAGTTGTATGAAAAAGAAATATCAATGAAAATTTCGACGAAAATTAGAATTTTCTTGGAAAGAAGAATATTCTTAGTTATTAGTCTTTTGACGTTGAAAATTCGCTCGGTGAAAAGACACGTTCGAATGTGTAAGAACATAACCTTGAAGTGACACTGATTGAAAGCCTTTCTTTTTTTTAAATTCGTCACCATGTTAGGCGAGAAAAAAATATTTTTCGCATCGTCACACATATTCAAAAAGATATTATTTAGTTGGCTTCGCGTAAATGGACCACCCAGTATACACACGAGCAGGTACGCACGTCGCTTGCTAAAAAATTCTGATATCGTTTCTTTTTGTATCGTTTCGGATGAAATCGCAGACGGTCCCCGCGCAAGAGAGAAGAAGGACCGTTTCGCCAGGCGTATGTATCGCGACGAGTATACTTCAAGCGTAGTTACTATGTAGCACAGACTGTATGTAGCTTGAGGATGTAACGGTGAAAGGAAGGAAAGCCTTCGAGAGGGAAGAAGATTCTTTTAAAGCGTCGCATCGAACGAAAGCCAAGCGGAATGGCTCAAAGCCATTGGAGGAACTCGATAAACCTAACTTAAACCTTTCGATAGGTACGCGACCGAGGTCTAACGTAGGCTCGAGATTATCCACGATGTTGACATGGACAGCGCGAGTATCGACGTTCGAACTATCGAAGATGGTCGAAACGACCAATTTGTCATTTCTGTTGGATATTTTAAACGGATGCAAAACGGTGTATTTTTGGAAATTTAACATTAAGTAATCAAGTACGAAGTCAAAATGATCAATTTATAATTTTTTAGAATAATTTTATCGCGGACTCGCAATGTTGCGTTTCTTAGAGATTTTTTCAAAATATATGAATAAAAGTTCGTGTTCATCACAAACCTTTTCCTATTCCTTGCATTCTAATAAACTTAGATAGATAGATGGATATATATTTTTATCAAACGTAACCTATAAATTAATCGTGAAGAGTTCACTTTTTAGAAAATTAAGAATCCGTTCGACAAAACGATAGTTTTAAATTAATGTTGTTTTAAAAAGTCGCACTGTTAAGATATATGTACCTACTTGGATAGATAGATATATTTATTTGTCAATTATGTGTGTTTTCACGTGCGAAGGTAACTTATAAATTAATATAAATCAATTGTGATTAATATAAAGTAATAAATTATCCGTAAGTCAATCATAATTAATATAAAATGATAAAAAAATTGAGAAAAGATTGGCGCGTATGGTATAAAAAAAATTTGGCCACCCCTCTGTTAAGCACAGTTGACATGTTTTCAACAAACTATTGTCACTCGTCGAAACTGATGCCAGCGCGTCGTAATCCAATGATTTCAACATTAACAATATAGTCGCGATTGCGCGATATCCATTCAGTCGCGGGTATTATCAGACTTAAATCCGGTGACCGGTGATGAAATATCGTTGCGAGCGATTGGAGAGCGGATCGGACAGAAGGAACAACGAATTCGAAAGAGAGAAGTGGCCACTGGCGAAGTCGATGGCCGAGGGGTATTGCACGGAAAGAAAACGTAATCAAAATCCAAGCGTAATCGAGCATTGCGGAGGCAGGGGGGAGGGGCAACTCGATAAAAGTCGGTCCCTTTAACTCTCGGAGGAAAAGAAAATCCCTTTGTTGTTGCACCGAGTCGATTCATGCGACTAGAATTAATGGGCCATCTTCCCCCGTGCAACTCTTTCGCTTTTTATCTCTTAGTCGTGTTCGCAATTTTGTACAATGAGACTAATCGTTCAATGTTACTTTGTAAAAATAAATAAGCGTGTACAGCTGCCCTGTAATCGGTCTCAAATGAATGAACACGTACTTTGTGTTAATATTAATTTATTGAATTAAATACTAAAATTAATTAATACAGCGTGGGCCAGAAATCGCTTTCTACAATAAAAGAGAAAGAGCACATATTTGCGAACGCTCTATGAAAAGAAAACCACAAATTGAAAGTTGAGCGTTTGGAAAAAGCGAAAATACATATAATTTAATCATACAACACAGTTGTTGGAAAATCAGTTATGTTAAAAATAGCGAATCGATATTATTAGAATTTCAAAGTAACTTGTATAAGAGAAATTTTCATCCCTACAGATAAATATAGAGAGCTTGAATTGAAAGTATAGAGAAGTTTGAAGATAGCAAATGACGATAATTAAATCGAGCCGTGCACGTGCAAATGAATCTTGCATTAATTCAAGAGAAAGTACTCGGATCACATACGAAGACAGATCGTGAAAATTTTATCTGATTATCAGATATGCAGTGTATTCTTTTATGTAATAAACATCCGTTTATTACAAAAACTGTTTAATTTCCATTTGATTTATCGCACGATTGCAAATTTGATTCTTGCAGGTCGATTATCCGAAAAACCGCTTATCAAAACAAATGGGGGATTTGTCTCCCAGTTAATTCGGGTAATCGACGGTCTGCTGTATTCATTTTCGATCGATATTCAAAGTTCGATAAATTGACGAGAAAAAATTCTAGGCAAAAGGAAATAAGCTTTGAGGGCTAAAAGGGAAAGGCTTCAATCTTCGAATCAATCGTTGATTCAGTCGCGAAAAAGATTGCTCGATGCTTTTTAAAAAAAATTTCACACGTACTTTGACAGTTTATAGCATTTCTCGAGAAGAAAACATATCTTTACTTTACTTGTACTACTTCATGTAACGTAAAAAACACTTCAGAATAAAATGAAAGATACATTTTGAAAGTAGAGGCTTAGAGCTCTCAAATCTTTGATAAAATATAAAAAGATTTGATAAAATATAATCACCTTGCGGTGACATATTGTAGAAGCAGATTTTCTTAACGCGATTTTTAACGCTAGAACCACTAAAGTGGTCAAAATGGCCAATTTGTAATTTTTGCTAGTCACGTAAACAGTGTGTTTTCAAAGATATAAATAAAAGTTCGTATACTCTCTATTGTATTACAAAGTTTCTTTATTTTTTGAACTTCAATGTCTTTGATGCAAATTTTATGCTTTAATCGTCGGTAATTCTATTGTCAAGTCCACGAGTAGCGATAGAAATTGCGAGGTGTAGTTACTTCATGCGGGATCCAACATGGCGGAAAAGTCAACGAGATCGCACAGATGTCGCTGCGCGCGAAAAAAATACATGTGCGCGACTAAACACGATTTTATGCGCGAAGACGAAGCGATCGAAATCGATCTGATGGATCGATAAGACAAACGGAGACAGGCAAATTTACGGAGTTGAACGAACGTTTATTGTGTATTTACGTATCATTTAATGCGAAGCATGTTCCCGAGGAATGGCGGAGAAGCAAGTTGTTCGGTCTTAAAAACCAATTACCTCCGAAAGCGCAGGTTCAATTTTAACGGAGACTTCTCTCTCCATTTTCTTTCCCTTCGCGTCCACGAGCGTAATCACGACGCTTTATCTTTTCGTGTGTTTCGCCGCGCAAATTCGATTTTCAATTAAACTCGATGGACAAGGGGAAATGGTCGTGGGAAAAGTCCCACGGGCAGCAGCGTTGTCGAAAGTTAGGAAGCTGACAAGACGCGGCAAAGCTTTTCAGATATATGAAAAAAGTTGTAATTGGTTGGGGGGAAGGGTCGAAGTTTTTTCATTCCAGTTGGCTATCCGCGTGTAATATCTTGAAAATACGTGGATCTATCGATGAAGTTCGTTCGATCGATCTTTGAAAAAAAAAAAATAATTGTAAAGTCGAAATTTTAGCGAACTGAAAATCTCTCCGAACGTTCAACTCGTTTCTGCACGTTTCGACTTCTGAGTATAGGCAACTATTTTGAGGAGAGCTTCTACTTCGAAACTAGATGAAGAAGACAGCTCCATATATTTGGGTAACTTTTAAGCAAATATCGTTGATAAAACAAGGCAAATTTTACCTCGTGGCTAGTCATAAATAATGCATGCTTTACGGATAAAGTTTTCACCCTTGCTCGGGGAAACTTTATAGATTTATACTGACGTTACCGCGACTGCAGTTTTCCAAACTTTCTCACCTACATACATATATATATATATATATATATATACCTTGCATTTGCCGTAAACGTGACGTTTTCTTCTTCTTCTTCTTTTTCCTTGGCCTTTCTAATCCAAGGGATTCAAAATGATTCCAAGAAACGAGTCTACAGTCAGGGACAAAAAGATAGGACAGGATAGATTTGAAGAAACTCCACAGGTTCCTTCACGTTTCGATGTAATATCAAAAAAGAATGTAGCTTCAGTAGATCAGTAACGTTGTATGCAGGGTGTATCGCGACTCGTGATCAACCGACTGGTGATTCTACATGTAAAAATATGTTCAAAGGAAGAAATAAAATTTGTTCGTGAAAGCCTTTGTTTTGGAGAGAATCGAGTTTGAGAATTTATCGAGTATACTTGAATATAGTTAATTACAGACCAGACGCATAATTTAAAAGTTATTCCAGGCATGCAAGTTACATGAATCACCCTGTACATATATCATATATCGTTCTTGTGAACCAACTGAATACGTTATTGTTTCATGTGAATTTGTTCAAGAAAAAATTAATGAAAATTAACGAGACAAAATGATAGGTCATGTGTTTAAAAAATGGAGTATTTGTTTGGAGTTTTGCTTTTTATCATAGAAATTATTCACTTATCACAGAGTTCTGCACAACTTTCTAACCTCTTTTAAGAATTAAATTAAGTTAAAAACAAGTTAAAAATTATCTAAAGTACAGGTTTTCGAAAAGGGAAAAGAGACGCTGTGCGAGCTCGCAAAAAATTATCGTATATGGCGAAGAAGCCTTCAAGACTAGAATTGGCTCGCTGAATTTTACTGCAAATCGTTCTCGGAACTGCTTTTCGTCGAAAGAACTTCTTAAGAGCGTAGTCACGAAATTGCCAATTGAAAGATGGCGAAAGGTAATCGGACAAAATGATCGACATGTTAATAAAGTTTTCGTCTTTCGCGAAAAATTCTTTTCGCAAAAAGAGAATTTTCGGCCAACTTGTATGAAATTATTATCCTATACGAATTGTTATTGCACTACATGAAATTATTAATGATATTATAATTTATTATTAATTGTATATTAATTATATTATAATTTATATAATAATTATCATTTACATTGTAATTATACTATTG
>KQ438551.1:38125-70218 GCA_001276565.1 Melipona quadrifasciata | reverse complement strand
GGAGATTTCAGTTTGCGTCGAATATTAAATAAAAATTAAAAAAATTAATTGGCTCTGCCCTGTCTTTTCGACTGTAATTTCCAAATTTATCGCTCGCGTGCCACACCAGTTAGTTAGCCGTTTAAAAGTCCATCGCCAACCAGCGTGAATAAGAGATTCGATAAAGTTCAATCTCGCTCGCTAGACTTCTCGTTTCTAGCTAGGGAGATCAAGGCTCCCCGGAGCTTTTCGAAGAAATTGAATTAATCACACGGGGAAGTACAGAGAAATAGCCCGTGCCCCGTGTCTTTGAGGGCACGAAAAAAATTCGTCGTGACGAAACTCGACGACGCGCGAAAGTCGAGGGGGGGGGGAACGTTTTGACTCTCCTCTCCCCTTCTCTCCCTCTTCGATTACGAGAATTTTATAATTGAAAGGGCCACGGTTGTAATTTCGAATTCTCTCGAAACGTTCTCCAACGAACGCAGCCAGTCCGGTTCAGAGTTTTATTGACTCTGGGAGGCATACTGCATTGCAGGTGTTCGAACCTTCGTCGCGGCTTTGTTCGAAGTCCTCGTCGCGAGAACGATCGACGAAAAAAAGAAGAAATTCGATCGACGCTGCTGCCATTTCACCACGTGCCGTTTGACGTTTCTTTCTAACTCCGCGAGTTCTTTTCCTACGCGAATTTCACAGAATAGTCCCCGAAGGTGTTTTCAAACGCGTCGTCGTCGTCGTCATCGTTATCGTCGTCTTTGTGGCGAGCGATTTTGCGACCGCGGCTTGTTAAAACTTGGCCGAGTCGTTATCGCGACGTTCACTTGGAAACGTTAAGCCAAAAATCGGATAACAATCCCGAGAGGGTTTAAATCGTTTAGCTAATTCAACTGCCCCTTCCCAATTTCGTGTGTGAAACGATTCACGAGCGCTGAGTCAAAGATAACGGTAAAATGTGGGCGTTACGAAGCGTTGAGCTAGGTGAAAATTTGGTAAGAACGGCGCAGTCTCTGCAGTACAAGGTAGTCCATTTAAGTGTGGCCCCTAAAATTACTACTATTGTATGGGATGAATAGAAAATAGTGTTCGTGACTTCTAGGGTAGATAGTACTCGTGTATTACGTAACATGAAAGAAAGTTCTAATACATAGCAAGCGTCGAAAAACTTTTTTTGTTTCGTAATATTGTACGTATTTTGTAAAAAAAAAAATGTATAATTATATGAAAAAAATATCAATGAGCTTGAAAAGTTTTTGAAAAAAAATATTCTTACTTGGGTACCATTCGTGTTAGGCAAAAAATATTTTTTGCATTGTCACAATTCGAAAAGATATTTGGGTGGGGCCTCACTTAAATGGACCATCCTGTATATACTCAAACTCACTATATCTACAATATATATTATCTCCGCTGTTTTCTTTTTTTTTTTTTGCAGAAAAACACGTAAAGACAGTTTGCTCTCTCTGTTTCCCCCCTCGACAGATCGACAGATCCATCACGGAAACGTCGGAGAACGTCCCAGGAAGTAAAAGCATCCACGAGATCTGGCAGCGTAATTACGGGAAGAAAGAGGTAAGTGCGGAAGAGAAGCGTGCGCGCTGGCAACGGATGTACACGCCGTGAGGCCTGGACGGCGCGTCGAAACGATATACACGGCACGCCAACCCAACCCAACCCCTTTTCCGCTACACGCCACGAGTACTTACGAGTCCTCTAATGACGTGGCCATGTTTTTTCAGCCAAGAGAGAGTAAGGCTGTTAAGCAGTGCGTGGGTGTGCGTGCATATGAGTACACATGCACGCACAAGAGGGAGAGAGACGCGCAGCGGTTGTTTCTGGCAGAAATCGCTTGTCTCGCCGTTTGCGCTTTGGCGTTTTCAGTGCGGAATTTCGCGCCGAGAGCCGAGAGCTGAGAACCGAGAGCTGAGAGCCGAGAACCAAGAACCGGGAACCACCGGCGTTGAACAGAATTCCCTGGCTTTTGTTCAACTCTGGCATATCGCCGCGAGTATATGTACGCGTACATATACACGGACATGCACGCGAAATTTCCAAGCCGTTTCGCATTCTCCCTTCGGGGAGAAACAACGTTCCTCGCATGACTAGTCCGATCTCTCTCGATTTCGAGATCGGGTTGCTTCTCTGTTTTTTGCTTTCTCTTTGCCAAAAGGAAAAAAGCTCTCTTTTTTAAACAAACTTTAGTCCTCCAAACAAAAATTTAACCTAAAACTCAACCAAAACTCTAATCCAATCTAACCTAACCTAACTGAAAGTCTAACCTAAAACCTAATCTCTAATCTAAATTTTTGAGAGATTAACAGTTATACCTGTAGCCGGTCTATTTCTTGCATTGTATTCTACTCATCGCGAAGGTAAACTTTTTCCAAGAAGCCATAGGTGGCAACCTAACAGTTCTTAATCATTAACACGGACGCGTGCGTTCTAACAGCGACTTTATGATTCTAGACGCATGTCTGTTTTACGTAATTTTCGTATTAGGTTTCACTAATATTTAATTTATCATAATTGTAGCATCAGTGTGAATCTAAATAATCAAATGATAAGACTAATTGTTAACGTTATTTGAAATATAAACATTACGTAATATAGACATCCACGGGTCCAACTAGTAACTAATAAAGTCGCTGTTAGCACCTACGCTGTGTTAAACAATTAAGAAACTTTTTTACCATTTTTCAAGAGAACTGTTAGATCGCGACCTATGGTTCCGTGGAAAAGTTTTACCTTCACGATGAGTAGAATACGAAAGAAAACAAATTTGACCTTAAAATTCAAGATCAAGATGTAGAATTCATCTATAATAGTCGCAGACAAACTTTTCTTTCTTTTCCTGCACCCATTTCTTTTATATTAATTCTTACAGAACAGTAGCTCGTTAGGAAATAACAAGTGTACTCGTTACAAGAATCGTTCGTCTGGCTTTCAATGGTAAAAGGTAACAATGTACAGGTACTACACATTAATGTAGTTAAAAATAATAAGAACAGTCGGAACAAAGTTACAAGTATAAGAGATTTCACGTAACAGTATGATAAAAAAAAAACAGTATTGATATGTAATAAAAACATTGAATGTTTAAATCAAGAACGTCTCGCAAGAAGTAAGAATCTTTGGAAAAAGCTGTCGAAACTTACCTGAACGCCACCCACGCCGACGATGAAGAGCAGTTGAACCATGAAGAGAGCTGCCAAGAGATTCATAAGGGTCGTGCCTGCAAGGCTTCTCAAATCCGAGAACAGGCTGAAACAGAACGAACGTTTTCGACTTTCGTCCCTTCTAGCCGCTAGAGTATACTAACCTCGAAACGCAAATCGCACTGACAACGATCTTACGTTGCAAGGATAGTACTTTACTAGTTTTATGCAACGACGTTACGTTGCAAGGATGTAATTAAAAAAAATTATACTTTATTAATTTTACGGAACTTTTGTTTGAACAAGGCAAGACTTTCCATTCGGTAACTTATTTTGACGTGCAAGATTTTGAAAATGCTGCAATATTCTGTTTATTTTTGTTACGCTTATACAGTGTGTTTAAAGATGGAAAGCACGTCTTTTAGTGCTGGAGATTGGACACAATATCAGTCGAGTGAATAATAGTATTTTAGGTACATATACTTTCGACTCGTGCGAAATTTCTTACAAAAAGAATATTTTCTTCGAGAGGAATGGCCTACACGTTCTTACATCTACCCTGTATATCCTTCATTTCCTGGCCAAAGAACACCTTGTATAAGACGAATTCCTAACAACGAGATTAGAAACACGTGGACAACCGTGGTGTTTCTCACCGTGGCGTTTTCACGTTTAAGTAAGCAGATTATAGAATTTGCATTCGAGTCTGAATGCGCGCGGCGGAAACACAGTGGCAAACGGAGAAACTCAAGACGAAGTTGCAACCGCGTCAAAGATGAAACCTCTCTCTTTTCTTTTCTTTGCCTCGTTATTTCCCTGGCGTTTTGTTCGACTCGCGCGCGAAATTCTTGCATTATACGACGTACGCGCGAAAAGAAGAAAACTGGAAATTTGTTTTTGTCGGGGAGAAAATTTTCGAAGATTTCGCGCGTGAGGCATTGAAAACGGTCGTCGAGAGAATGAAAGGAGAGCCGAGGGTTCGGCACGAACGGGCTTTGCCAGCAATTCGCCGGTCGTGAATAATGTATAAATCAAAGCTAGCTGGCCGAGGTTGGTCAAGGTGAAGCTACCCTCTCGCTCTCTCTCTCTCTGCCTCCCCCTTTTTCGTCTCGTTTAGCGGAAACTACTAAATCGTCGACGTGCCAGCAAACACGTTCTCTCCGTTGAAAGTATCATTACGGATTTCTTTTTCCCACTGGAGACCGTGAAATCGTACACACGCAGATACGAGCAGTTACGTACATGTATACGTAGCCACAGGAACGTTGCACGCTGTTCGTCATTTCGAAGGAAATCCCCAAGATTGTTTCCTCAACACTGTGCGACTACTTGCATTCAGAGTTGGACAAGTGATAATTTCTGTAATCAATTACTAAGCAGTAATCGTAGTAATCGTAATCGATCAATTAATCGTCCGTACAAAATAAATTGTCGATTTCGATTAATTTTTAAATCAATAATTTTTCAATCACTGAGCGATTTATTTATATTTCATCACGATCTGCACAGTTGAACGATCATCAATTACTTTGTAATCACTTCTACAATCGATTACTAAATAGTAATCGTAATCATTCGTCAATTGATCACTGTTAAAATGAATCAGTAATCTTGACCAATTTTTGTTATTTTGTAATCGTTAGTCAATAATTTTTGAATCATTAAGCGATTAATTTATATTCTATTACGATCTGTAACGTGTTATTTCTTCACATTGGCATAACATGTTCAAACACGTTAATCACGTAGGATTGTGCCCGTTCGATATAACTAAATATTATTATTAAACCGCATGCAATTTGAGTGGTAGTAGTATTCATTAGTAAATCAAGACTAGTGAGAATAGAATATTAATAGAAAAGAATGTTTGGAACGATTTATTAAAGTTTATCACTCTCTGATATATTTTTAACACGAGAATGAATTTTGATCATTCGGCAAATTTATCGTTAAAATCCATCTTCATCATCAAGCCTTGCGGAAAATTATGGCAATAACGATTCGAGAATTATAGGATGTTTTGTATCGCGTGAAAAGTGGAGCACGGAGTAATTCCTCGTGAAAAATTAAGTCGAAAATGTAGAAATTTCTTCGTCTAAAGCTTCATTTTCGAGAAAATCGAGTTTGAAAATTTGTCAAGTACGCTGCAGTTTAACTAATTCCAGAGATTACAGAAAAGAAAGATTAACAGGAGATTATTCCGTTAATTATTAATGATTATTCTGTAATTTTTTTGCAAGATGCTTCGTTTGCGAGAAAATTGGGTTTGAGAATTTATCAAATGTACGTGTATGAAGGCGAACGAAATCTGTTCTAAAATAGAAAAATGTTATTTTACTTTTTCGATTTATTTTTTCGTGAGAAATTGTCCTCTGTTCTACTTAGCACACCCTGTATATAAATACGACCCTCAACTGATTGGAAAATTTTTCGAACGCATCCTGATGAATGTAAAAATTGAAAAACAATGCAAATAACAAAACACGTTTCCGTTTCTGCAAAACACGCACAGTATATTTACTGATAGAAGTAAACTGCCGATACAATCGTAATCGAAAGTATAATCATTCCACGATCAATGATGTTGATTGCTTCCCTCGTTCATTAATCAGCGATTACAACTGATTGTTTGACTGATACTCTGATTCCACATTAATTACAATCGTTAATCGTTAGTCAGATTACATTTTGTCCAACTATGTTTGCACGGTTTTTCAACGTTATGCGGAAATAACAAATGGCGAAGATTTGAAAGACCAACGAGTGGAGTATCCAACTACACACACGCGCGCAGTACGTGTATGCGAAAGACGCGCGAAATTGAAACAGATGGAGTATTTCCTCTAAATAGAAATGTTTCTTGCGAGATACGTCGACGGAGATTGCAGGAAATAAACAGTACGTACGTAGATAGCGGTCCGTACGTTTGGTATCGATTTCGCGGCGCGCAAAAATGAAGTAGCTACCTAATGCCAGTGTGGTTACCAAGCTTTTAATGCGTTAAAGCAACACGAAAGGAAAGTTTCCCTCGTTGCTGGCGAACGGAAGAAAGGAAAAGTAACGAAATTGAATTCCGGGGGAGAGAGGGAGAGAAAGAGAGAAGGAAACAAACGGAGCTTATTTAAGGAAGAAAGTTTATCGAAAACCGAGGTTTCCTCCGCACCGAGTTGATATCAAACCGATCCTACCGTAATCTCGCCCAGGTTTCTCATTAAATTTTCCATTCGATTTCTCTCTCTCTCTCTCTCTCTCTCTTTATTAAACGAGAGTTTCTCTCTTTCCGGAAATTTTCATCGTTCCCTTTCTCCTTTCTTCGGCGGCCCCTCGTACCGCGTTCCAACGGGGTTTTGTTTAAACTCCGGTGACCGGTGCTGAATTATTTGCATCTTTTGCTTTTCAACGCAAATGCCGGGGGGATGCTCGCACGACCGCTGAAACGAAAGCACTGTTTCATTTTCTATTTCGATGACCACGATACTCCGCTCAAAGGGTAAACTGTGTAACTGCAATGAGAGCGACAGCGAGAGAGGAAGAAAGAGAGAGAGAGAAAGAGGAAGAGAAAACGAAAGAAAAGAAGAGACGAGGGTAGAAAATGGGAGTAGACTCGGTTATATCGAGTCTACGCACCGATAAGCAACGGGCCGCGGCACTTTATTAAAATTCCTTCGACATCGAAGTCATATCGCGGAATTTGAATTGACATCGTGGGCATGTCGATATTTCTCGGGGCTCGTGTACCCACTCGCTCAGATTTCGCAAACAGACCGCGTGCCCGGAATAACACACGCGGGAAAGAAAATACGCCATCAGCGGGAATTCCCAACGAAATTTACCATGCAGGTACCCCCCTAGCTGGATATGCTCGTCACGACCCCATCAAAACTACTCTCTCTCTCTCTCTCTCTTGCCGCGTTTCCCGTTTATGAAACGCAGTCAGCGGGAAGCGACTGTCTACATATCGTCCCTTTGTTCTCGACGATACACGCTCGAAGGTGGCTCGATATTTTTTTTTCCTTTTTTCTTTATTTTACCAACTCACGGTACGCGCGTTCTGCTAGCAAAAAGAAGAAAAAGAAAGAGAAGGAGAAAAAGATCGTTTTCGACGAAATGAAAACTGTCTGGTCGTTACACCAGCAGCATACCCCCTAACAGGAATCTATACTCCTCGGCTGAAGACAGAATAAATTCTAAAAGGAAACTGGAACAATTGGAATGGAAATCCTCGTGCAAACCTTGGTTAACGGCAGTTAAAAATGATTTGTTTGAGGAGACGATCCTTACCAAAACACGACAAACGAGAGTCGTAACGAGTCTTATAAAACTTACTCTCAAGTATCTCCTCAACAAGAAAGATCTCCCAATTTGTGATTTGCGCAAAGTTCAACCAATAGTGGAACATATTACTGTCCAGTGTAGAAAATACACCGTGAATAGATATTGACTGAACGTAAGTTCCCTGAATGACAATCCAAAGAATAAAGAATTGGTCCCAGAACTAATACACCTTCCTAGGTTTCAAACCTTAGGTTCCTAATAATGAAAATAAGAAAAAGAATCCTAAAATTAACATACCTTCTAAAACAGTCTGATCTATAATGAATATTTAAATAATAGTGTTTAAACATATTTAAATAATGAAAATAATTAATCCTAAAACTAACACACCTAAAACTATCTAACTATATAATAAATTGTAAGATTTAGTTTCAAGTTTCAAGGCTGATAACTCATACAAGGTTGATATGACTTTAAATAATGAGAATAAAAAAGAAATCCTAAAACTAATACACCTTCTAAAACAATCTAATTTATAATGATAATAGTAATACTTAAACATATTTAAATGATGAAAATTAGCTACGATCTAACCTGCAATGAACATTTAAACATATTTAAATAACGAAAATAACTAATCCTGAAACTAACACACCTTCCAAAACTAATTCTACTCTACATCACAAATTGTAGGATTTAGTTTCAAGGCTAATAACCCACGCAAGCGGTTGATGCGACCGTAAACAAGGAAAGTAAGATAGAGGAAAAAGAACTGTCTGGAAACATTCGGTAAAAAAAAAGAAGTTACAACTGCGGGGATCTTTAAATTCTTATCGTTCGAAGAATCCACCTAAAATCCCATCGACGACCTTTCGTTCTTCTCTCGGTGAATAATTCATCCTGAACTGAATTTTCCCAGTGGTGACCCGACGGGAAAGAAAACGAAGGTATGGTCGAGGACGAAGGACAAGATTACACAGGATTCTTCTTTCGCTCGGCTCACAAAACGAACAAGAAGGAAACACGGAATGCAAAATTGGCCGTTCGTTTTTTTTTTTTTTTTTTGGAAATTCGCCGTTCTCTCAGCTTCGCCGTTCAATTTGCTTTAATCCGTCAACCACGCTTCCGCTTATTCCCGCGAGATAATCGCAACGAAACACTTGTCCTTTTGCTACAGGGCAGCCACTGAAAAACCATAGTGTTTGAAAAAGTCATAACTTGTTCATTTTCAAAATGGTGGTCATTTGAGGGATGTTCTTTTTCACACACAATACCAAAAAAAAAATGCATTATTTTTTAATTATTTTTCCAAGTAAAAAAATAAAAAATTGAAAAGACACGTGTTTGTAAAAGTTTATTTTATATGATTCAGTCTTTCAGTTATGTCGTTAAGATCCGCGTGGAAGATGGCGGGTGGAGAACAGCCTGATTAACCTATCGCAGCGACGCGGCGAGGGGAGTAGTCACAAGTTGAACCAATCGATCGATCGATCGAACAAACGAACGATATCCGTGAGGCAGGTTGGCCAACTTCTATTAAATTTCATTTCCTCGTTTCCCTTCTGGCCGTTCGTTCGATCGACTTTTCAATCGTTAATCGAAAGTTTGAGAATCTTATCGACGAAAAGAGAACAAAAGACGAACAGTAGTTCGAATGAAGCTATTAAAATTAAAAATATCGGAATCGTTTTTACGTCCGACTTCTTTATTTTATTTAATTTACAATTTAACTTACTAATTTTATTCAATTTATAATTCGACTGGTTAATTTTATTTAATTTACAGTTTACACTTGTTAATATTTTCTAATTGATTCACAGATCCACGCGTGGGATACTGTTTTCAAATTTCGTGCAAGGGAAATCTTGAGGCGTATACAGTTTATCATTTAGCTTTTGTTCGAGTTTCGGTTCATGTAAACATGATTAGCGAGGACAAAAACTTTACGGAAGAACGTATTGTGTTTTAAGTTTCGATGAGGTAGTAACACGACCGATATAATTTGCAATGTGTATTTATATATAAAAATATATATGTTATATATTATAGATGTATTACCTTTATTATATACTATTATACAGGAAGAAATAAGAATTTCCATTTGTTTTCGATAAAACATCAAACAAAATATAAGAAAAAAACTAATTTTATTAATTCTCAATCAAATTTAAGTTCAAACACGATGAACTTTTCGTTATTTAATAGTGTTAAAATTGCAAATTTTTTTTTCTGTAGGAAGTGATTTTTGGCCCACCCTATATATTATCTTTATAGACATCATTACAGATAAAGTACAAGTGAATAAGGGTCGTTCGAAGGAGAAATGAATTTCGGAGATGAAACAACGGAAGAAAGAGTAATTAGTTTTCGATCGTTTGGTAGCAGGAAATATCGAGCATCGAAAGGGCAAAGAAAATCACGTACGACTGATCGATCGTGCGCGCGTGATTCGGCCGTAGGGAAGTTTTTGCGGTCAGCGATTCGGCTGAAATTGATTTGAGGTCGAATCTCGCGATATCCGAAGTTTGTCCAACCTACGAAAAGCACACAGGCCTTCCTCAAACAAACTCCTGTAGCAGCAGCAGCAACGTGGACAGACCTCACAAATAGACGTCCTTATATTTATATATCAGCAAAGTTTCGAAGTTCCTAGTATGGCAGTGGCCCCTGGCTCGGTTTATCAAATGTTCGATACAAACCGGACTTGGTGAATCGCGTCGAAAGCCTCGATTGGCCGAATCGACTCCGCCGCTTGGCGAACGGAGAAAGAACATGGAAAAAGTTGTTGGTCAGTGGAATTCGAAAACTCTCGCCTCGATGGATCTCGCAACGCGGGCGGTTGAAAATGGATCGTTTGAAGGCCAGAGAAGCAGCAACAGTTGTGGCGGGAATTCACGAAAGAGAAAAAATTGAGACGCGACTGTGAAATTTGCTTGTTATATTCGTGTCGATCCCAAAATGGGAAAATCTCGGAAAATTACGCGTTTAACGAATTATCGACCGATCAAAGTATAAAAATTCCACAAGAGACGTTGAAGTCAAAAAAAAAAAGAAAAAAATTGAGAAACTTTGTAATACGAAACTTTTACGACGTGCAAACTTTTTACGGAAAACTATTTAAATCTTTAAAAACGCGCTGTCTAAGATATCTAAAATATCTAACGAAAATTAGAAATTGAACATTTTGACCACTTTGGTGGTTCCAGTGTTAAAAAATTAAACATTTCACACTTGCAAATGAAATTGACCGATAATCTTTTTTCGTTGATAATTGATAGGGGGGATTTTATTTCGGACGCTTTCGCGGTGATTGTCGACGAGGAGAATTTATTTTGGTTGCTTATAACAGTTATCGACAAGGAAAACCCCCCGTTTCGGTCGTTCGTAGTGGCATGAAATGTGAAGTATTGTATTGTTTTGTTATCGATCGAATACGTTATCAAAGCGATGGATGTCACTTTCTGATGTAAATCTCGCGGAAAGAGAACCCGGAAAGAGATGAATTCCCCTCGTCAATAATTATTATCAGCAATCCGAAAGAGAATTTTCCTCGCTCGAGAATCGTTACGAATAATCGAAATAAATTTTTCTTCCACAATGGTTAATCAGCAACGAAAAAATTTTTCCTAAAATTTGCCTTGTCGTTATTTGCAATAAGAAAAATATTTTACTCGAAAGAATAATCGTTACCTGATGACTTTTTTTTTATTTTGACTGTAATAGTTACAGTGAAGAGCATAATTGTACCAATAACAATGAGAAATTGTGACTTGAAAATTTAAACTGATGTAACTCTGTGAAAAAAAAGATCATATAACGATCCACTTGGTCTCATTTTAAAGCACGAAGTTTACGAGGCTAGGTTTAGGTTAGGTTTACGTTATGTAAGGTTTAGGTTAGGTTAGCTGAAATTATCGACAATTTTTCACTGTTATTGGATATTTACAGTTCTGTTCTCAGTCAGCTGATGTCAATTTCCTCTACGACTTATCCGTAGAGGTATAAGTCGTGCAAATTTTACTATTTTAACTTCTTTATACTGTCGAATCGTTCGAGGATCGCGCAAAAACGAGAAAATTGCGTATCTCGCCTGAAAGCTCTCCCGAGATATCGCGATTTTCGTTCGTTTCTCGCTCTTCCTCTTCCTTTCCTCGTTTCTTCTACCCAGTCGATAAAACTCTTTTCAACCGGCCGATATTTTCGTCCGGTTGGAATTTCACCGACAGAGAGCGAGAAAATGACCGTACTACGTATGCAGGAATTCAAAAAGCCTCACATCTCATCGATCTCACGTCGCACTCGTTCGAAAGAGGGACGGTTATCTCCGGTTGCCCTGACCAGTCGACGTAAGCTGTCAACCATCTCTTCTGAACGAGAAACGACCGGAACGTCGTTGAATGTAGCAACGAAGGAAAGAAAATATGCCTGCGCGAGAGAAGATAGACGTGGAAAAAAACAAGCCTGCAATTACGATTCCTTGGAAATCCAGGCCAGCCAGCCACTGTTCCTCGTCAGGAGAGAAGGAGTCTCGCTCGGACAATGGACTCGCGTTGAATTCCGTGTTTTACCTTCGGCGCTGTACCACCCGTCCATTCATCGAGAGGGTGAGTTTCACCCTTCGTCGGGGATGATCAACACCGGACAAAAAGCTTGCCGGAGCAAGGGACTAATTAGTTTCCTTTCTTTCCCAAACGCAACGAGTCGCTCTCAGTTCCACTCTCGTTCGATCTTTCGTTGCCAATTTGCCAATTTCGATTCTTACCTCGCGATTTTCTGCGTACTTTCGTTGTCTCTGACGATGATTGTTCAAACGCGTAACAGAAACACCGTTTCGCGTACGAATTGAAATTCGCACGCAATCGGAACTCCAGCATTTGTTTTTTTTTTTTTTTTCTTCGGTCGCGTGAAAATATTGGCCGCGCGAATCCGCGATTTCCGATGCAAACGTAATTTTCACTCGCGGACAATTGGACAAACCCAAATTCGTCCGACCGCGACGAATTATCGCCGCGAAGAATATGTAAATGCATTTATCGCCACACTTTTGTACTAGTTGTAGTAAAATAATTCTCGTTGTTGGATTTTAATGAAATTAAATCGCGTAATCTCCATAGAAATATATACAAAAATTTAAAAATATCTATTATAATGGAGATGTGCATTTCTATTTGTATGCAAGTATATCATGTAAATATTTAAATTTCGCGGGACAGTGTGAAAGACGAAAGTTCGATTGTATTCAATTCGAAACGTTTCTAAAACAAAAAAAGGAATCGACGTAGCAACGAGATTAATTTTCACTCTGTGATAATTTCCCGCTGAGCGTTACGTATCGCGTGACAAAGTTCTACCATGGTGACGGATCCACGATTGAATCTCATCACCTCTCGTACCCGTTATATCCGCTTATACGATATATCTTTTAATCCGTGGGTCAATCGTTGTGCACACCGAGTGTATATTTTAATGGGCAAAAAAAAAAGAAAGAATCACAAAATGGTCGTCGCAAACTATTTGCGTCCGATTTTCTAACCACTCAAACAGTTCCGCGATTCAAACGACGTTGTTATTCACTCTTGGTACTCGGTAAGCCGTTTCACTGGAAATTCGTGTCCTGACTCGAAAGTTTTTCCGCTTGGAGCTCGGTTGCTCCATTCGACAAATTCTTTGACAAACTTTGATTGTTGAAAAGAGAAGTGGAGGGAAAGTCCAGTCGGTAAAGAAATTTGGTAAACCACGCTGCGCAACGGCCAAAAGAAAGAGCACGACTGAAATGGAACAGAGCAGGACTTCTCGAAATGTGAAGTCGCGTAACTAAACTTGAGAGTCGCAGAAATTTTAGCACAAGTAAAAAACTTAGTGAATAATGAATATTATACGTGGTAAAAAGATTAGTACGAGTGTTTGGCCTTGTATTTGACACATAGTAAAATTATACAGTAGTCCCCAGTTAAGTGTCCGCTGCTTGGAATTGGGACTGTCCCCACTTTGCGCTACCATACCCAGCGAGCGCGTGAAAAATGAAACAAAACGAGCGATGTATGACACCGATATTTCGGCATATCGATCAAAATTGGGCAAATTTTGTATTAAATAATAAATACATACTCAATTTATATGTATTAATACGATTATAGAATCATATTATGTATATTGTTAATTTAATATCGATGAAAATGCAACAAGACCTTTATTCAAGGTTTCCATTCCATTGTTCATAATCATTGATTAACGATTACTTTCATAGGAATTTCAATACATTTTCGAGAAATTTAGATTAATTACAATCATTTGATAATTATTGCTTTATTACAATTTATTGCTTTATTTAGGTTGTATAAGTATGTGTGTATTAAATTTAAAATAGTTTAAACGTTAGTTTGGATAAAATGTTAAAATATTGAATTTCTTTACAATGAAATAATGTAGTGAACAATGCTGGAATTCACCGCACGTGCCTGGTATCGGTAGAATAGTTGACGCTCATCCCCACTCTTTCTTTCGGTGCCAATTCGCAGAATATACCTTCTCGCTTAAGTGCCCGCTTTCAGTCCCAAACTGTGAATGCTTAACTAAGGACTACTGTATTTACATGTGTCAAAAATTTTCTTTGCGATTTATTATCAGCAAATATTTTAACTCGTATTCCTAGTTTATACAGTTCTATAGCCAGGGTCGCGAAAATATTTGCTCGTGTGAAAGGAGTTGCCAAATGGAAAAGTTTAAGAAGCCCTGAAAGTAGCAGGAATAGAACTGGTGAAAAGGGTGATTCGAGGAGAAAGGATCGAGCAGGAGTTCCGGTGTATCGGCTCCTCCGAGGGAAGAGGTCACAATTTAGGTTAGGTTTAGATTAAATTTCCCGCCCGTGGTACGTGACTCCGTCGATAATGGAACAAAGAGTGCAATTAACCAGGCGCTGTGGGAATAGCGATAAACTTTCGCAAACGTACCGTGGAAACAGGGGCCTCTTCCAGGGTAAGTGCAAACGAGCGAATCACGTGAAAACCGTAAATACGGACGATAAACCGTAACCACGTGAGACGGTTGCGCGAAATCCTGCGAAACGTGGAAAAGGGACAAAATAAAGTGAGCGCTCGCTTGCTCGAATTTCAAGAGAGACCTCGATTCGGGCACCGGTCTAACCCACGATTGCTTTATGGTTTGCAACCAGTTGGAAAGTTTTCCGGTAATTTATATCGCGCCGAATCCTCGATTTTCTTTCGGCCACCCCCTCCAACAACCAACAGACAACAACGTTATACATATTCGACGACACACGTTACCTAGTTTTTTCAAAGGAACGTATATATTTCCCACAATCTAACATCTTGTGCCGTTTGTTCGAGATAAAATCTTTATTACGTTTTCACTGTATAATCGATTTCGACATTCACTTTTCGTTGCGCCACAGTATAAACGTTCGTGATGCAAAGTCAGAGTTGGACAAAATTGGAATTGGTAAATTGTGATTACCGATTATCGAGTAATCAGCGGTCGCTGATTAATGAACAAGGGACGTAATCAAAATCATTAATCGTAAAATGAATTATAATTTTGTTTACGACTGTGTCGTGAGCTTACATCTGTCATACTGTGTATATTTCGTAGAAACGACGTGTTTGTTATTTACATCGTTTTGCAACGTGTACAATCCTCAAATTTTATCAGGATACGTTCAAAAAATTTTCCATCAGAGTCTTATACATACAGGATATTCTGTAGCATGTGCTAAATAGAACAGAGGACGATTCTTCACGAAAAAATAAATCGAAAAAGTAAAATAACATTTTTTTATTTTAGAACAGATTTTGAACATGTTTCGTTGAAAGTTTCGTTCGCCTTCATACACGTATATTTGATAAATTCTCAAACTTGTTTATTTTAGAACAGATTTTGAACATGTTTCGTTGAAAGTTTCGTTCGCCTTCATACACGTATATTTGATAAATTCTCAAACTTGATTTTCTCGCAAACGAAGCATCTTGCAAAAAAATTACAGAATAATCATTAATAATTAACGGAATAATCTCCTGTTAATCTTTCTTTTCTGTAATCTCTGGAATTAGTTAAACTGCAGCGTACTTGACAAATTTTCAAACTCGATTTTCTCGAAAATGAAGTTTTAGACGAAGAAATTTCTACACTTTCGACTTAATTTTTCACGAAGAATTACTCCGTGCTCCACTTTTCACCTGATACAAAACATCCTATAATTCTCGAATCGTTATTGCCATAATTTTCCGCAAGACTTGATGATGAAGATGGATTTTAACGATAAATTTGCCGAATGATCAAAATTCATTCTCGTGTTAAAAATATATCAGAGAGTGATAAACTTTAATAAATCGTTCCAAACATTCTATTAATATTCTATTTTCACTAGTCTTGATTTACTAATGAATACTACTACCACTCAAATTGCATGCGGTTTAATAATATATAACATTTAGTTATATCGAACGGGCACAATCCTACGTGATTAACGTATTTGAACGTGTTATGGCAATGTGAAGAAATAACGGTATTACAGATCGTAATAGAACATAAATTAATCGCTTAATGATTCAAAAATTACTGACTAACGATTACAAAGGACCAAAATTAATCAAGATTACCAATTTATTTTAACAGTGATTAATTGCTGGATTGTTACGATTACTATTTAGTAATTTATTGTAGAAGTGATTACAAAATAATTGATCATCACCCAATTTTACTGTGCAGAAAATATCGTAGTATATGCTTATGTTGTAATATTTTCTCGTTAAAATTTCCACTGTATTTCGACAGACCAAAATAAGAACCTGAAAGAAACACGTATAGAAATATTGTACACAGCTTCGAATACGAGTAGTTCAACGGAAATTTTAGATTAATTAAAAATAATTCTGCTTGGTTTTGAAACGTGAGTAGCTGTTGTAAAAAGAAATGCAGAGGAACGCGAATTCATAAGCCAGTTTCATTTACGCGAGAACCTGTTACTGACCGATTCGTACTTCTGTTTCAATTAAATATTAGATTCGCGCGTTTAAAATTACCACACTTTTGGTAACGATGTTAAAAAAAAAAAAGGGGGAGAAAAAGAGAAAGAAGAGAAGAGTTGCACTATAGCTCTTCTGAAATTGAAACCGGTGTTACCGGAACATTTTCAAATTAAAAACCTACTCTCGGAGAATTTACTCTTTCGTCTGTTTCCGTTATAATATTCGATGTAACGGGCGGCAAAAATTTCACCTCTTCCATTCTCCATTTGTGGGGGGGAAAGTTACGTATTCACGTTCCACTAACTTGTTCGAAATTTTTGAAAATATTCTTGGCGCGTGTTTCTTCCTTTGTTGAGATACGTACTTACGCGTCTACTTTTCCAGCGAAGTAGAAATAGTATATCCATATCTTCTCCTTATAATAAATTCTTTTCAAGATGTACGGTTGATCGATCGATCGATTGGCGTAATTATTCTTCCTAAAGAAAATCTATAATTTTCTAAATTCGAAGAAAATTTGATCAGAGAAAAGACTAAATTCAAAGAAAATTAATTTTTAGTAAATTCTCAAGGTCAATGTTCTCGAAAACGTCATCGTACGGAAAAACGTAGTCCTTTTTCTTCGACTTATTTTTAGATGTAGAATCACGCTGACCGGTTGTACCAACGGTTTCAAAAACATTCTCTATAGAACTGTAATCCATCTTAGTTAGAGAGAGAAAGAGAGAGATTTTTTATTATATTCTTGCGGTCAGTAATTATTATATTCGGAAGATGTAATCCCAGAATTCAAATAAATATATTGACGACTCACACAACAGTATTTCGTAGATTTCGTAACTTCGTCATTCGCTACATCCTGCGAGTCGTGTTCTTGTCTTATTAGGTTAGGTTTACGGCAGATTTAAGTTAGATTTAGGTCAAACTCAGTTATTACTTAGAATTTTACTTAGAGAGTAATTTGAAGAGGAAGAGAAGAGTTTTAATAATTTGTTACAATCTACTGCAAATAAAGTGTCCTCCCAAATAGGTAGTAATTCATTTACTAATTATACGACGCTCGAAACGTGTATCGCACTCACGATCGTGAGTCTACATTATTTCACGATATCGAATACTTTTTCTGGTCAAACGTTCGACTTTGGGCGAAAATTCCGATTTCTAAGTCCCGTCGGAATATTCCAAAAACTAGTTGCTAGTTTAGGTTACGAGAGTCGAATATACACAGAGAAGAAAAACAGAGCTACCAATCGTTCAATTTGCACGGTGATAATTGGTTTGCATTCGAAAATATTCGGTCGAACGCACGCGAACGCAGAAATTACAGGGCTAATCGTGTGAAACGTTGCACACGGTATCTATGTATATCAGAATCGTTATACCGATCCGTGTCACCTGGAAAATTAGAACGGTCCCGTTAATTCACTAAGGAATCCCTCTTTCCACTCATTTCCTTTCCACGGCCACCGTGTGATGCCTGGTCCAGTAATTGAATCGCGTGACACGCATCGTTTACGTGCAGAGGGCGAACGAAATTACGGAATTGCCTAGATCGTATCAAATAATTGGCCACCGTGTCGGATTGCCAATTTTTCTCCCCTTGCTCATCTTCTCTCTTTTCGACACCTCGCGCTTTCGTTGATAGCTGCTGTAACATGGTATTTTACGGCCACTCTTCTCTCCCCTTTGTAATTTGTAATCTGTCATTTCTTCTTTCTGGACTATTGATCGAAACTGTGGCTACACTTGGCCCACGAAAATTCTTGAAATATGATATACTTACGATGGAAATAGACGCAGAATCTCCAAGATGACAAATATTTTTAAATTTCTTGTTATACGTAGGATACGTGGGGTACGTGTGACAATTGTGTCTATTAATTTTATTAAAACCTATTTATTACAACTAATATAAGATCATGAGTCGCAAAAGTATTGAAAATTTGTGTGAATTCTTCGAGAATGTGAATAAGGATTTCTCATCTCACACGCAATTAGTTTGCTGAAGAGACAGCGTAATATTTATATTATAATTCTTCTGAAGTCAGTAAAACTCGTAAAACGAATCGCAAAAAATTAAAAACGAAAAAAGTAGGAAGAATTTATAATGAACCGGTGCAAGGGAGGAAAATCTGAAAAAATTTCGAGATTAACTATTGTTCTGAAGATTTAATGTCCATTTCCATCGTAAGTACAGGGTGGTCACTGAAAGACTGAATGATATAAAACAAAAATAATTTTTTTACAAATACATGTTTTTCTAAATAGAATAGAAAAACTCAATGAGATTTACTCGTTGTCGGAAATCATACGCAGTCATTTTAATCACCAAGGGATGCTCCATAACTTACAAAAAGAAAGAAAATGAAAAAGAATAAAAATGAACAAGTTATGACTTTTCCAAACTCTTCAGTTTTTTAGTGGCCACCCTGTACATCATGTCTTAAAAAGTTTCGTTTCGGCCAATGTATCTTCGATGCTGCTGCGACTACTTATCTCACAGTCGGTTTCTAGAGTATCGTAGTATTTGATACTCGCAGCTTGCCACTAATGGTAGAACGATTGCATCGAGAACGCGGTTCCACGTTATTTGCATTGGTTAGATTAACCTCTTGCGCTGGAATGACCTGTCACGCACGTCGAGAATTTTTTATCCCAAATTACAACATTTTTTCAGTTATTTAAATATAACCCAGGCAATAAGTTTATTACTTCTTAATAATTTCTATCCAGTGATATACCGACGAGTTCGAAAGAAAAAGAAAGGAACAAATTGTTGTACACGGTTCGGTCATTCGTTATGGTCCGCGCGAACTAGTTGCCAGCGCAAAGGGTTAAAATGTGGTTCGATATCTCTCTATTGGTAATTAATAAAAATCGCCTGATAAATAACGGATGATTCACGGGACCACTTGTGGCGCGTTACCCTTTCAACACGAATAAATACGCCGGAATAAAATAGAATTTATTTCTCGCTCTCAAAGAGAGAGAGAATCACTGAAATGCGAAAAAATGTCGAAGAAACATGCCACGTACGGCGTTCGAGGTTCCACAGCGTTAAAAGCGTATTTTTCATACAATTCATCACAGTTCCACGCGTTTCACTTTTTAAACCGATTACAGGTGCCAGCGCGCTCGTTTCAACGAGTGTCACGCTGAAATAATTTATTACTTTTACGAAGATAATGAGCGGCGCTGGCAACACACACACACTTTTAACGTGCATCGTCTCTTTGAAACAATCTTTCCTTAGGTATAATTCATTTAACATGGTTTTTACGTTTTTTTTTTTTTTTTTTTTTTGCAAAAATTCTATTGTCAATCTGGCAAGACTGCACGCCAGATACGCGGTAAATTAAAAACAAAAAAATCTCAATCGCTTGGGAAAATAATGAAAACGCGTAGAGCGAGATTGAAAAGAAAATCGGAAAAGAGAGTAATTTCGTAGAAATTGTATTCAACCAACAAACGAATGTGTCGTTATATTTGAAAAAAAATATGTATTTCCGAAAAATCTTCAAAGTCGAACAGTTCGATCGTGATCGATCACCTATTTTGTCGCAGTGTTTAAAAAATGAGCTGCGAAATTTTATCGATTAGATAAAACGTTCCTATAAAACGAGCTTCCATGTACAGGGTGGAAAGAAAAGTTTGTCCGTGGATGAATCATAGATAAATTTTACACCTTTGATTTCAAGATCAAAATTTTTTTTTGCATTGTATTCTACTCGTTACGATGGTAGAACTTTTCCAAAGAACTATAGATCGCAACTTAATAGAAGTTCTCTTGAAAAATGGCAAAAAGAAATAAACTTAATCTCCAAATGCTTTCTATACAAACTAAAAAATGACAATCGTATTAATTAACGTGAGCATCATTCGGATTTTGTTTTAATCAAAGTGTGACAGTATGAAATAATAGTTTGATACACTTTTGTAAAGAATGACTCGATTAATGTATTAAAAAAAATATATGATTTCACTTAGAAAAAGAAGCTTGTCTTTCTACGCACTCGCATTAAAAAATGACAATTATATCGATTAATAAATTTCGAAATCATTCGACCTCTGGCTAACACCTTTTTCTGATTTGTCGTTTCTATTCCACCACAGTTCAGGGCCAAAGGTTTCTTCCCATCTACTTTTTTTTTTTTAATAAAACACCAAACTATAAATATATAATTTCACGTAATAAAAAAGAATTATTATTTATTTCAGTAGGAAGTGATTTTTCGCCACCCTATATTTCAGCTTCTAGTCTCTTCGCGCTTCGAATAATGTTATTTTCTCTTGGCACGCTCGATGCAGCCGTTTAACAAACGATTCGATAACATTCTGCTACTGAAAAGTCGACGACATTCTGCGTTGAAAAAAGTCTAAGATCTCGCTTTCGAGGCTCAGACAGTTACGAGATCGCAATTTTAATAAAATTGATGCACGCGACGTCGAGAGAGGATGATCGTGGCACTCCTGGAATCCCGTGGTTTTCCCTCGTATATTTTCTGCTGTCGATGCCTCCTTCGCCCGGATATTGCGAGTCCACGGTTGGATACCCACGTACTTACGTCGAAATCGACGTCTTTCCAAGCGCCCGCGACTTTGAGTCACCCGCAAACCCGCATTAATATAAGTAAAAAACACAAAACCAATCTACGCAGTTTAATTAAAATAAATATAAAGTTTATTAATTTTAAAAGGAATTAAGAAAAACTGAAAAGATCCGCTCAACGTGGTGGAGAGATGCAGTGGAGGGGGTAGCGCTAGCGATCAGGAAAGTGGGGGGCATGAGCCGCCAGTTAGCCACCTCTAAAATTTAGATAGAAAGAGACGGTTCAGGATTTCTTGCATCACAGCCGACTACAAGGGTCCGAGGTTCGTCATTCAGAATTCAGAACTCAAGACGTGACCACCAATCATGTGACACCGCGGTCATCACACTATCATCGCCTTAACAATGATGTATTGCTGATTGTATCTGACAGAACGTGGTCATCGAACAACCGATGCGTGTTCTAAGCCAAGTTCCAAGTATTTTTATTTTTCAACTTGGCCGCACGTCGTCTATCAAAACCGAGATTCCGAAACGTCAGAGTTGCAAACACGCTGCGAGAAGAGACGTCTCCTCGAATCGGTAGATCACCATAAAATCTGTCACTCGTATCATCGTATTAACGACTTCATTTAATATCAGCTGTTCTTAAAAAATTGACCTGAAATTGCAGCTGAATAGAGCTGTCTATTCGACATCTGGACACTTCATGCACGTTTAATCGTACGACGTAGTTTTCGAGGAGAACGCGAAGTTCAAATCATCTCTGGAAACTGGAGTATCTACTGCGTGGAGAGTATACGTCTATGTATAAAGGAATATATGATAGAAATCCAAAGGTCAGAGGCGCAGCGAATTGTTCGACCGGCCAGAATCGCTCTGTATCATTCTGTTCGGGCAATATCGCGAAACTTCTTGTAAGTATTAATGAGTTCTTCGGCTCAGCGCTGCAAAGCGAAATTGCCAATAATCGAAGTTGTACGTTCGACAGTGGCAACCATTTCCCAGAGAATACAAAGCTGCACGGTGAAGAACCAATAACAATGAAAAATTGTCGATAATCTCAGCCAACTTCTTGTTCTGACCTTTCTCTACTGACATAATCTACAAAAAATATCCATGGTAGGACGTATCCACTTGATTTCACCTGAAACTTTTAAAACGCGAAGCTTCTACTTTCGACAATTGTGAGTTTGTCTTTTCTCGAAAATTGTCAAAATTCAAACACCTACAGAAACGTCAAAAATATTTCTTCGTAACTAAATCTGCCATTATTTTAGAGATTGAAGTTTCCACTTTGCAACGATCTCTTAAAACTTGCTGCACGATTTTTCTTCGCCATTTTATTGAACGTTAAACGACAAAAATTCAAAAGATCCTTACGTTTCTAACCAACGTCATTTAACCCTAACGTTTCAATGGTCAAAAAAAAAAAAAAAGAGTTTTGAAGATTCGAACTGTAAAGAGAAAGTTCAATCCTGTGTCGGTCGATTTAGTCGCGACAAATAACTTTTTTAACATTTTCAACACACGTTTGAACTTTTACAATTTCTGAGGGGGAAAAATGTCCGCCCGTTGCACGATGTTAAAATCATCTTCAAAAGAAACGAACTCGCAACTGTCAAAGCCGAGGGTTGACGCTTTGAAATGAGACCAAGTGGATCGTTACACGGACCTCTTTGTACGGAGTTCAAATTATCGACAATTTTTCATTGTTGTTTTATGCTATTCGCCGTGTCTCCTCGGGGAGAAGCATAAAATTTTCTTCATCCAACCGTGACGATTCGAGTCTTGATAATTGAACGTAAACGGAATCGCAACAACTCGAACGAAACGAAATACAATTATCGCCGTGAATCGTTCTTGATTTTCATGCTTTGATACTATGCCTCTCTCTGACCTATTACGTAAGTACAGGGTGGAAAGAAGAGTTTGTCCGTGGCTGTCATATATAAATTCTACATCTTCGGTTTGATGGAAATACACGTAAAGAACTTGCTGGAAAATTGATCTTCAAATCGAAGGTGTAGAATTCATCTATTACCAGCCAGGGGCAAAATTTCCTTTCCACTCTGCACGTACTCTGTTCGTTTTTCTTCTTATCTTTTCGTTTTCGTTCATTTTGTTTTTTTTTTCTTTTCCTTTCTTTTCCTCAACAGTTGCCATTTGTCACCTGTCGCTTATTATACGAACGAAATAAATCGTCGTGCAACAACGAGAATTCGGCGAAATAAGTTTCTCGAGCTCGTTGAAAACGAGCCCCCCGAGTCGAGCGAATTTCCGAACCGCAAATTATCGATGGCTCTTTTGTGCCGGCTACATTCGGTCGTCATTCTCGGCCGTTATTATCGTATTTCCACGCTTCATGCTCGTACAAACGGACGTGTTGGGGCAAAATGGATTTCGTGAGGCGACGGTGAAAAGGGGAGTTTGCATTCACACCGGGGAAAAGTTTGTTTCGTAACAGTCACGTGACCGAGGGCGTGACAATGAGACTCGTCCCCCCGTAAAACCGAACGGGGGTTGGGGGTTTTCGACTGCGTTGTCGCTACGACTTCATTTTTTGCCAGGAGGATGTTTTTGTTGAAAAATTGTTATCTATCCACTAAAATCTTCCCCAATCTCATTAATCATCCTATTGTCTCTCTCAAAATATCTATCTATCTTTTAACACACGTCGTGTCAAAGTGAAGAACCGATAGATTAGAGTTGGGCAAAACGTGATGTGTAATTAATGACTGACAATTGTAATTGATGGAATTGTGGAATCAGAATATTAATTATTGATTATCGAACGATCAGTAATCGTTGATAAATGAATAAGGGAGGTAATCAAAATCACGGATTGTAAAATGATTACACTTTTGAATATGACTATGTATCGGTAGTTTACTTCTGTCAACAATACTGTGTACATTTTGTAGAAACGACGTGTTTATTATTTGTATTGTTTTGCAACGTGCACAATCCTACGTTCGAAAAATTTTCCATCAGAGTCTTATTTATATACAGGATATTCTGTAGCATGTGCTAAATAAAACAGAGGACGATTTCTCACGAAAAAATAAATCGAAAAAATAAAATAACATTTTTCTATTTTAGAACAGATTTTGTTTCGTTGAAAGTTTCGTTCGCCTTCATACACGTACATTTGATAAATTCTCAAACTCAATTTTCTCGCAAACGAAGCATCTTGCAAAAAAATTACAGAATAATCATTAATAATTAACGGAATAATCTCCTGTTAATCTTTCTTTTCTGCAATCTCTGGAATTAGTTAAACTGCAGCGTACTTGATAAATTTTCAATCTCGAAAATGAAGCTTCAGACGAAGAAATTTCTACATTTTCGACTTAATTTTTCACGAAGAATTACTCCGTGTTCCACTTTTCACGCGATACAGAACATCCTGTAATTCTCGAATCGTTATTGCCATAATTTTCCGCAAGACTTGATGATGAAGATGGATTTTAACGATAAATTTGCCGAATGATCAAAATTCATTCTCGTGTTAAAAATATATCAGAGAGTGATAAACTTTAATAAATCGTTCCAAACATTCTTTTCTATTAATATTCTATTCTCACTAGTCTTGATTTACTAATGAATACTACTACCACTCAAATTGCATGCGGTTTAATAATAATATTTAGTTATATCGAACGGGCACAACCCCATGTGATTAACGTGTTTGAACATGTTATGCCAATGTGAAGAAATAACACGTTACAGATCGTAATAGAATATAAATTAATCGCTTAATGATTCAAAAATTATTGACTAACGATTACAAAATAACAAAAATTGGTCAAGATTACTGATTTATTTTCGAAATGATTAATTAATTACTAGTTACGATTTAAAAATGTTTCTGTAATTGATTACAGAAACGATTACACAGCAATTGATTAATGTCCAACTCTGTAATAGATATACGTATGTTTATACATATTATGCGTGTTACGTGTTGGAGCGTAATACGAATCATTAAGGATAAATAATGTTGAAATATTTACGTGCCAGTTTTTGTTTGGTGTTCGTTATTTATACGTTGTTTGTTCAGCCGAGTTGGTCGCAGTCGATGATTTCACGCGTATTTTAAATCAACGGAACAGCGATTTTCATGAATCTTTTTCCCTTAATTCCTCGCAATTAGGTTAGGAAGAATATATGTACAGGGTTGAAGGAAAAATTGTCCATGGCTATCACAGATGAATTCTAAACCTTTGATTTAATGATATTTTTGACACAAACGAATACATATAAAAAACCTCAAAACAAACAACATGCTGCAAAATTGATCTTGACCTTTTTTGACTGAATTTTGAAGGTCAAAATTTTTGTATTTTTTACTTTGTATTCTACTCATCAGGAAAGTAAAACTCTTTCGAAAAATAACAAAAAAAATTTCTTAATAATCTAACACTGCAGACGAGTCGTAACAGTGACTTTATGGTTCTGGATGATATGAGCGTTTATTTTACGTAATTTTCACATTAGGTTCCACTAAATTTTGATTTATCATAGTTGTAGCATCAGTGTGAGTCTAAATAATAAAACTAACTGTTAACATTATTCGAAATATAAACAGTACATCCATAAAGTCGCTGTTAGAACGCATGCGTTCGCAATGTTAAATGATTAAGAAACTTGTTTGCCATATTTCAAGAGATTGCGACCTACGATTCCTTGGAAAAAGTTTTAGCTTCGTGATGAGTAGAATACAATGCAAAAAAAAATTTGATCTTGAAATTCAAGGTCAAGGTTGATCCTATGATTGATCCATGGACAAACTTTTCTTTCCACCCTGTATTTTTCTATTGCACAACAAGAAGCGATACGATCTCGTACATTGGATAGCAAATAAACCGATCGTTTCACTACGCGTTTCACAGGCCAACAATGTCTACGTACTATATTTCTTCGTAATCTTACGTGTAATCAGACAGGTGAAAATCGTCGAGTGTAAAACACAATCTCACGGCAAACAGCGAATCATCATTATTTACAATCGGAATGCGTTGGATCGTCGCGCGTGATCGCTGGAAAGTACGCGGCGAGTTGAAGGATCACGGATTAATTGGGTCAGGAGCCAGTCAGTTTAACGATTCGAGTCGAACGAGGCCAGATATCGAGTGCTTCCGAGAGCATACCGGTAAAATCTTAAGGCAAGTTTCGATCGGTTTCCAAGACAGTCGACTGGTAATCGTATTCTCCTATGGTCGAGTACGTTCTCGTGTTATCTTCTTTCGCCACGAGAGAAGTGTTCCGATAAACCGGCAAACTAAACTGGCAAACTATCTCCGGAGTTTCGGAAGGAAGTGAGAAAGCGACGAGAAAGCGTCGAGGGTGTGCTTGTTTGGCAGATACGTCACGCGTCTAATCGCAAGCACGGCGAGATACGCCGTACGCACACCGATTTCACGCGCAAACATTCGGCTATGTGACCTACGTAAACACGCGCGCCGATTACTAGGAACGGCGCCAAATTTTGATCCAATGGATGATTTATTCGTAGAACGTTCAATGTTGATTTGAGAGAAAAAGCAAACTGCACTATTGTGGAATTTTGCAAATTTGAATTTTCTATTTCAACTCTTCTAACTGGGAATTAGTAAATACATTATATATATTAATATACACGTTTACTATAACTATAATAAACATATACTACAATACCATAATGCACAATATACAATGTAATACTATGTACAATGTATAATGTATAATAATATAATACTATATATTATATATACTATAGTTGTATACTATAACCATGTACATTTGTTAGCATAAACAGATATAAAAAAAAATTTTTCTATGTAAATTATATGTATACAGGGTGTTTCCGAAAATGTGTAACTACGAAACTGTCGTGTTCCAAAAAACCATTATTGATTTGACTCGAAGTACGTGATTGTAAGCAACATAACCTGTACGTATAAAATATTTATATCTGATTACGAACGAAGCTTCAATGGCGGTTCGAAATACGAACGTTTCAATGTTAATAACTGCGAGAGTAGTAAGTATTTCAAAAAACAAAAACAAAAATTTTTTTTTTGATTTATTTCGCAAAATCTAACCTACTAATGCTGACATTTCGGTACTCCCACCACGTCGCGCGTCGTCCACTGTGTACTACATACCATGTACACATTATACGCGCAATATATACGAGTAATCATTAACGAAAGTAGAATATGTCAACCCGAAAAGCGCTTAAGCGCCGACGTAGAGTTTTAATGAGAAAATCTCGTGAAAAACGAGATCTGTCTTTTGCGAGGAGAACGTGCCGTAAATATCTTCTCCGGGAGTGGCACTAGCGGTGTGCTCTTCCACTCTCATTAATGTTCCAAGAAACTCGCGATTTCGAGGTGACGTAAGATAGGTTGAGGAAACGCGAACAGATCCGTAAAGTCGAGCCCTTGGAACGTCTCATTCGACATTCATGTCGCGAACTCGACGACACGTAGACACGCGCGATCATTACGTAGAAATTTGGATGCACGTGTTGACCGTCGTCCTTTCTTCGTGCAATTTCTATCAACGATTGATCACTCGATTTGCACGTCTCGATTAAATGCCATTCGACGAAAACATTTTCAAATAATTCACCTATATCAACGTGCATACATGTACATATACGTGTCAGAGTTGGGCAAGAATCAATTATTATACTATATATATATACTTACTAAAGAATCAGTTACTAAATAGTAATCATCAATCAGTTAATCGTCGTTGAAATAAATCTTGATTGATTTTTAAATAATTTTCAAATCATTCAGCGATTAATTTATATTTGATACTATTTGATACATTGAATTTATGATAATTTATAATAATTTATAATTTATAATTCTTTGATATATTGTTGGTATAAGAATGAGCGCGTACATATGTATAACAATGAAGAATCTCGAAACTTTGATTATTCATTTAAAGTATATCTTTAAAATACGTTTTTTTGTCAAGTCGCCGACTCAAGAATTATAAAGATCTATAGAGATTTTCAATCGAAGAAAAACTTGTCGACTATTTGCAACAAATTCTAATAAAATTGTAGAGTCGTAAAACACGATGCAAATAATAAATATGTAGTGCAGTATAATAGAGCATAGTATATAGTCTAGTATGGTATAATCTAGTGTAATATAATCTACAAAATATACACGATGCTGTTGACAGAAGTAAACCACTGACAATTAATCATTCAAACAATTAATCATTTTATCAAATTAATCATAGCCTCTTGATTACTTTCGTGATATTGACCAACCATAACAAACAGCCAGTAATCACGATTAATATCCTAAATTTCACGTTAATCGTAATCCTCGATCATTGATTTATTGCAAGTAAGAAATCTACGTTAATTACAAGAAAATAAATTTTTTTCTCTATTCCGATACATACGGACACGTGCACACGTTCTTTAATATTCCGCGCGTCCAAGCAGAACAGGGAAAAAAAACAAAAAGGAAAATTATGCGAAATTACGAGGGCGAAACTCCGCAGATTTCTCTACGAGGTACGAGCAGCGTTTTCAAGCTGTGGCCTGGATTTCGGGAAACGTTCCCCGATAAGATTTACTATGCTTTTCAAGCGAAATTTAACATCGGAGGAGAAAAGCAGGCACGCGAGTCATCTCCTTCCACGATGTTTATCGCGGCTATGGAAAATCGATAGAAAAGAAGAACGACCTATCCTTGACCCGTGATCGATCGGGTCTCACGTAGATGAAAACTAGACTATCGAGAGTTCGATACGCGTAGTAGGTGTGTTACAATACGTTATCACGGTGACACGTTCGAACAACGAAGAAGCCCGTTGTCGTATCGATCTTTCACATGGTCGAAAGGTCAGCGAATCTCGTCTTCTTCGCGTCAAACGGATGTCAAAATTTCCCTGGAACGTTGGAGAATTTCCCTCTCCTGTTTGTCTAGTACGGGGCACTTATGGCCAGCCGCAAGCCTCATCGTTTCAAGATTAAATTCTCATTACGATCTGCTTGATCTACTTGCTGCATGGGCACAGGAATAGCACACGATCGTTACGTTATCGTTATCAGATAACTGTAAAAAAAAAAAAAAAAAAGAAGAGGCGATCTTCTTTCACCGTCCTTTTTTCCCATTATAATCGTTTTCTTGCGGATAACTCGATGAAAATAGAGCACGTAACGTTGACACGTTCGTTCTCGAAGACTTTCCCTTCTTGACGAGCCGAGACATTCAGTAATCGTTAAATCGTTCAACCTACGCCGCAAGTTTCGAGATACAATATATATGTACGTACAACTGACATGACGTGACGAAGTAATTACCGGATGTATGCAGGAAGTTACCGAACGCGAGAGAGATACAGAACATTATGCAGATTGAACTGCCGAGACAACCGACCCGTATCAATGCCCCGAATGCATACATAAATACATTAGCCGCGTGTCTTAAATGTAACCGACTGAAAAGCAATGTGTGTAACATCTGTGTAATTGAGAGCGACTGGCGAACATTGGATCGTCGCGCGATTCATCTCGTCACGATTACGAACTTCCACCTTACGTTCTCTACTGATAATCTTGATAATGTTCGACGCCTCGTCGAACGAATCAGCTGGATTGAAAAGTTTCGAGCGCTTCTTGCGAGAGAAAGAAAGAAGGGAAAAAGAGACGTATCACATCTCTTGACTCGAAAACGAGGTCAAAACGAACGTAGATTTTGCCATTTAGTCTTTTCTTTTCTTTCTTTTCTTTTTTTTTTTTTTTTTTTTTTTTTTTTTTTTTTTTTTGGTATTTTTGCACGTCGAATCCACTTGCGAAATCGTACCTAGGTTAGATTTAGGTTAGGTTAGGTTTAGGATTGGCCTGTGGTTCCCAACGTAGGGCCCACGGCCCACAGAGGGGAAATTTGACTGGGCAATTCGAAAATGATTCATTAACAGTGAACTTTTTGCAGTTCTTTAAATGAAAATTTGTTTCTCTTTCTTTCGTGGATGTCACGTTCTTTGGAAGCTCGTTTAGACTTTGAAGTTAATAGCCTTTTAGGCTTCCTCTACAATATTCTTCACTTCTTGAACAATAATTATGTTTTGTAGGATTTTATGTTACGGGGCATCAAGATTTTAGAGATGCTTAGATTGAGCGTGACCAAAAAAAGGTTGGGAACCACTGAGAAGGTTAGGCTCGCTGAGGAAAAAGAGGCCAGTTAAATTTAAAAGAAAAGTCACAGTTTTTTGCACTTCCTCGTCGAAGCGAAAGCGAAAGGTTTGCTAAAAAAACCCGTTCGTCGAGAGCGGGGCCGAGTAATAATTCAGACGCCCCTTAGACAGAGCACGTGCTCCAAATGTTTCGAATAAATGTTGACCAAAAAATACATTTCATTTCCGTCGGAACGTATCGATGGATTTTTACCACAAAGATTTATCTATTGACACGGTCTTTTTTATTTCAACGATGCATTGTACGTGATTGTACGGGAATAACTATTGGTAGATAGGGAAAAAGTATTGCAAACTTTTGGGAATAAAATAAAACCATGTACGTACATATATATGTATATACGTCTAGTACGAAGAGAGTAAATTTGGTACAAAACAAATATTTGACCGGATATTACGGGATGAATCTCTGCCACGATACGATATTTCGATCGGTAAAAAAAGAAATAACGAACCGCTGCGTTCAGAGTTAGGGCAAAACGTAATCTGATTATTGATTCACGATTATAATTAAAGTCGAATCAGAATATTAATCGTGATTGTTGATTATTTTATAAATTAATATTATATTATATTTTTATTTACTTATTTATTTATTAATATTATATTTATTGTTTGCACTGTTTTGTCATGCGCACACGACAATTCATTAAATTTTATCAGAATGTGTCTCATCTGTATACAGGGTGTTCTGTAGCGTGTGCTGAGCAGAACAGAGGATGAAAAACTTTTTTCATCGTGGAGAAATAAATTGAAAACGCGGAATAAAATTTTTCCACTTAAAACACCGTTTTCGAGAAAATCGAGCTTGAAAATTTATCAAGTATGCATGATTTTGTTTAATTCTGGATAGAGTAGAAATTAACTGGAGGTTATTCTACGTGAAAAAATAAGTAAAAAACTTGGAGTAAAATTTTCATTCTGGGAATGGAATTTTCATTCTCAAGAATATGTTTCGTTCAAAGTTGCCTTAAAAAATTATAGGATGATAGAATAACCTTCTGTCAGTTATCCTTCCCCGTCATCTCTGGAATTGTAATAGTTAAATTCAAGCACACGTGATAAATTCAAACTCGAAAACGGAGTCTTAGATGAGGAAATGTTATTCTACAATTTTGACTTATTTTTCCACGAGGAATCGCTTCGTGTTCCACTTCCAACGTGCTACAGAACATTCTGTAGTTCTCGAGTCGTTATTGGCGCAATCTTTCTTTATGAAAATACGAAACTCCAACGATAAACTTGCCAAATAATCAAAACTTTGAAATTTTTCATCATGACACGCGCTCGTTCTTGCACCAGAAATACATCAGAGAATGATAAATTTTAATGTGAATAAATTATTCCAAGTACAACAACACGGATGTTATTATGCATCAAAGAACACTCGTAAATATTTTCATTAGTCTTGGTCTACTTGTGCTGCTACACAAACTGGAAACTATTTAATAATAACATCTAATTATAACGAACAGCACAGAATTCTGCACATTCTAATATAAATTAAATATAAATTAATGTAAACATAAGTTAATTTTCAATGATTTAAGAATTATTAATTAACAATTACAAATGACAAAAATTAATAAAAATTACTGATTTACTTTAATAATGATTAACTGATTAATAATTACGATTACTATGATTATTATTTAGTGATGAAATATAAATTAATCGCTCGATGATTTAAAAATTATTAACCAAGATTTATTTTAACTGATTACTGATCTATTTCAACAAAGATTAATCGATTGATAATTTCGACCATTACTAATAATTGATTGCAGAAACGATTACAAAGTAATTGATCATCGATTTGCAGATGATGATGAAATATAAAATAATCATTAATGATTTAAAAATTAACGATTACAAGAACTAATCGAGATCACTGATTTCTTATAACAACGAATATTTATTTGAAATATTCAATTA
>KQ438551.1:20117-38067 GCA_001276565.1 Melipona quadrifasciata | reverse complement strand
GTAATTGGTCAGAGAAACGATCACAAAGTATCACAAAATAAATCGATCACTACGAAACTCTGACTTACTCGCGTCGCGATAGTAACTCCCGAGATTTCGTTTACATCAATCTCGCGTGTCTCGTTGAATGAACGCCCACGATAACAAGAAGAAAGACATTTTGAAAGGCCGTGAAAGAAATTTCAGCGTGAAGAGAGGAAAGCGAGAGGCACGAAGACTGGGTGGGAAGATATACATATATACCAGAGGCATTTTGAATCATTTCGTTCTAAGAGGAGCATCTACGAAATAAGATTGGCGAGAGTGCAATCTTATATGCCATTCCGAATATGCGATGCAAACTCCGAGCCGTGCATTTTGCCTCGTGTGCAGTATGCAGAATGCAGTGTGCAGTATGCAGCCAATTTTCGCGTTGAAATTCCGGGGAGCTTATTGCCGCGGGAGCTACCGTACCGACTGAGCGAAGCCTGTAACCGTTAGTCTTTTAAATCACGTGATAAGTGTCATGGTGGAAGTCTCTCATCCATCCTAAAAAGAAATAAATGCGTGACAATGCGACGAACTTATTATTTATTTGATAGGATCGACAGACACTAAGTTACAAAGTAACTAACAATAGGTATCGACTGTGGTCTCCGAAAGTAACGATTAGATCCTTTAACGACTAACAATAAGTCGAAAAATTTAAGATTTTTACACGTAACAAATTATGACCAAATTATGACCAATATGAAATTAAGCCTAACTAGCGATTTATCAGTTAACAAACTGAAAAACACAAATTTGTAGACTGGCTGCGTTTTTATTCCTCGAGTCGTATTCTTATAAAAGTCTTTATCACAATTTTGGGAAGTAGTGCTTCTGGTCGTAGAACGTATGACAACAGCGAAAGAAACCGACTTTGAAACTCGATTCCGGTTCCAAACTCTGCAAGCTTTCAATTAACAACCGGTCCTAAGATACAGAACATCCGCGTTTCTTTCGACTCTGTAAAACCGGAATCCTAACCTAAACCTGGCAAGAGATAACAGAAGAGAAAGAAGCGCTACTCGAAAGAAATAGTTTTCACGGAGAATTTAACGTAAAACGACGCGAAGAGGCCATTGAGATGCCAGCGAAATTAGAAACGACCCCTATCTTTGAGACGAAACGTTGTCTTTTTCTACGTTGCAAGGCGAAAAAGCTGCTTTTCTCTCAAGCAAGAAAAGTGTGCATCGAGGACTCCTGCTTTGATACGCTGCTCTTTCACGCTAAAATAAAAAAGGATGAACAAAATATTTTGTCGCTTCCCACGGCAGGATTAATTCGATACCACGAGACATAATGATTATAAAGGGGGTAGCCAATACCTCGCGGCGCCCATCACCTCTGTAGTCCTTCAAAGAACGTTTTCGTCGAGATATCGACGCATGTCGGCTAATTCAATCGCGAGACACTTTATGAGCCGTGCAAAGTGTTCCACAGGATGCTACGACATCGTCTATTATCACTGGTTCTTCCCCATTGAAAATAGACGTTAACCTCATTAAGCAGTTCGTCACATGAGATGCACTTTGAAATCACATGCGCACAGATAAAATGGTGGGACAGAAGACAGAGGAAGGACAGAAAAAGTTTGTCCGTGACTATCATAGATAAATTCTACACCTTCGATTTGATGGAGATACATGTAAAGAATCTGTCGCAAAATTGACCTTGACCTTGAATTTCCAGGTCAAAATTTTTTTTTTTTTTTTTGCATTATATTCTACTCATCAGGAAGGTAAAACATTTCCAAGGAACCATCGATCGCAACCTAATAATTCTTTTGAAAAATGGCAAAGAGCGTTCTGATGCCGACTTGATGGTTTTGGACGCATGGATGTAATGTTTATATTTCGAATATTTCATACCATTTAATTATTTAGATTCACACTGATGCCAAAGCTACGATAAATCAAATGTTAGTGGAACCTAATACGAAAATTACGTAAAATAGATAAACGAGTAAAGATGCTATTAGAACACACGTGTTTGCAGTGTTAAATGATTAAGAAACATTTTTGCCATTTTTCAAGAGAACTATTAGGTTCCTTGGAAAAGTTTCAGCATCGTAATGAATAAAATACAATGCAAAGAAAAGAGAAATTTTGATCTTGAAATTCAAGATCAAAACTAATTTTGCAGGAGGTTCTTTATATGTATTTCCATCAAGTCGAAGATGTAGAATTCATTTATGATAGCCACGGATAAACTTTTCTTTCCACCTTATACATATCTCGCAAACGAATACAAGCACTGGCCGTACTGTATGTATAAACGTTTGTATGACAAATTATTCGTTTTGCAAGCGAGGAGAATTACAAATTAACGAAGCAAATAACATCGGTTCGACGAAGCATAGCGGGGTCGCGCAATTTCTCGTATAATCGCGATAAATACCGATAAATATCGGATCGAATGCGGTGGTAGCGGCACGCCGATGTCAATGCGATTAACACTGGAACTACCGATGATTAAAGTACAGGGTGGGCCAAAAGTTTCTTCCCACCTACTTTTTTTTAATAAATCGAAACAAGAGAAAACTAATTTTATTAATTAAATTTAATTTTGTTTTTGTTCGTGTACTTTAATCTGTAAAAAAAAAAATTACAGATTCGGATTTTAGTAAGAAATGACTTTTGACTCACCCTGTATAATATCTGTGGCAAAGAAATCAAAGTGCAATTTAACAAGAAAAAATTAATAATAGAATAAAAAGCAAAACGAGCACTTCTATTAATATATTTTATTAAAAGTCACTCGAATATTTAAAAATAAATTGTCGTGAATATACAAAATTCCTATAAAAAATTACAAATTGGTCATTTTGGTCACTTGGTAATTCTAGTGTTAAGAACCACTGATCCACTCAGTTAGACGCGTTTATACGAACAGGGAGAAAATAACAAGCGAAGAGAGAGAGAGAGAGAGAAAGCGATCGATAAGAAGTCGATCGGCCGGCATAGTTCTCCGCTGGGAAATCAAAGGCGCCGAAACTTTCGGAAGTACAATTTATTACTCTTCCAAGGCGTAATGTTTTAAATTCTTCCCTATCGATTTACTCTGAATTTCGCTTCAGACTCGGTGTCAATTTTCGATGAAAGCGAAAAATGCCTCGTGCAAGCCTCGAAATCTCCAACAGGGATGAGACCTTTCTTGCCAGCGTGGACGTTTGTCGCTTCTATTAAGGTCTATAAATGTCTCCGTTCGACGGAGACCGACTATTGCTGCACCGACACTTTGATTTTTTGATCTTTGTATGAAGAGTAATCCATCACCTTACAAGCTTCTCCTTCGACAATATTTTTCTGCGATATACGATCTATCATGAAACATCTAGCTAACAATGCTTGCGAAAACAATTCCACCAAGAGAGCGAGAATTTTACAGTAATATGTATTAAAAAGCAAACGAAGAAGAGTGATGTTTGACTAATCTGCAGGACTAATCGGTTATTTTATTTCGTTGGTAAGAATCTACCACGAATAGATTACGAGGTATCTTTCTTGAAATGACAGTGATTTTTGAGACGCACGTCAAAAACGTACGATAATTGTCAGACGTAATGATAGTTTCAAATTAGACGAAGCTCAATTTTTTTGTAAGTTAAGTTGTTTTGTAGGTTAGGAAACTTGCGATTCGTTGTGCACACATACATGTATATCTACACATAAGTGATTATTACATAGTGTGAATCACTTAAATAAGGTTATCTAAATGATCTGTTGTTTTTAGAAACATAGGTAAACTTTGTTGATAAAGGTTTATTCACTATTAAGGCAATAATATATAATACGTAGGTTAGGTTTAGGTTTAGGTTCATCAGTAATATGGCAGTAATAATTTTTTTATAGGTTAGGTTTAGCTATTGAAGAGTTGAAGGTAATCTCCACTTTTTTAATTAATATCAAAATATCCCCCATAAATTGACAGTTTTTCGATATTCAACAATTTCTCGACAATTTTTCGACATTTTTTTAGATTAATATTTTCACATACACAGATTAATATTTTATAGATAAACGGGCTTTATAAGTTAATATTTTATAGAGGATGTCGAGACGCATCGATTAGGGGATTAACAATTTCACACATATAGTGACCAATACTTTTACATACATAATAGATTAACACTTTATAGGCAATATCGAGATGCATCCATTAGTGGATAGAAAAAAGTAAAGATGAGTTTGAAATCTTCGAAACCTTTCCACCTATAAAATGATCATTACTGTCATATTATGACCCCCTCAGTATTGAATAACTTTTATCAACAAAGTTAATTCATGTCTCTAAAAACAACGGAGATACTTTGTAGACGGTCCACTCTGTATACGTATGTACATATACACGTAGGCATGCACGTATGTTTAAGAAGATTGAGTTTTATCTAGGATCAACTGTCACCGCTCCTTCGAGATCTCTTTCCAGGCGTCAACAGCGGTTAACCTGCTTTCGTCGTACTTTTCTCAATCCATCAAACTAAATTCCTGACAGCTTATCGAGCCGCATCGAAAAATTCCATCTCTTGTCTCTCCCTTCTCGTATTTTCCCTTGCTGCCAGCAATGGCACGGAGTTTCAACACTTAAATCGAGTGTAAATGACATTTGCTTTCCGTTCGAGCGTTCAATACGAAACCTTCCTACGCTTGTCTCCGATTCTTTCCGCTTAACAAAGAGCGTCTGTCTCGGGAGAGAATAGGAAACTCTTCTTACCCCGTGAAACGTTGGAGAACACGTCAAAGTCTAAACAATTTCGAAATCAATTGCCCGGTCTGATACTTACTTTCTAGGAGATACAGCAAATGTACCTGAAGAAAACTTGATCAACAAAATTGGAAACGCGAGAGCATTTAGAACATCACATATTTATAATGGAAAATGGACACAGGATACCTCCAGGATAATAGATATTTTTAAAATTTGTGATGATTATATGTATTAATTTCGTTAAAATCGAGCAACGTGCGTCTGAGAGAGAATGATTTTATTACAACTAATATAAAATCATGAGTCACGACGGTGTTGAAAATCTATGTGAATCCTTCGAGTAATCAAAGATCTAAATAAAAATTTCTCACTTCGTACGCAATTAGTCTGCTGCAAAGGCAGTTTAATATTTGTGTTAAAATTCTTTTGAAATCAAATTCTCGTAACATGAATCGCAAGAAATGGGAAACAAAAAGAAAAGAGAATTAACAATGAAACTGTACAACGGAGGAAAATCTGTAAAGAAAATTTCGAAACTCATAAACAGAATCATACGTACAATTTATTATATCCCCAGAAAATATAAAAACCTGCACGACTTGTGAGTACGATTCGTCTCACTGAAAGGCCCAGAAGTAACTGTTCTGACTAGGAAATGAAGACGACTTTTTTGTCATTTTTATTGATATGCAAACATTTGAATCGATACAAAACAAACTCCTCAGTACCAGACAACGCCACTCCTACTCGAGATCTATTCCACGCTCCCTCACGAATCACGTGACCCAAATTAACCAATCGCTAATTTTCGTTGCATTAACGTTGCACCTGAAGAGACCCGATTTTCCGAGTTACCCTCGCTAAAATCACTTTCAGTGATAAAATGAGAAAAATATTGTGAATAAACCTCATACTGGGCGACCAAAGAAATTAACGAAGAGAGAAGAAAAGACCTGAATCCGCCATATTCAAAAAGATCCCTTCATTTCCACAAATGGCATTAACAACAGTTTAACAAAGAAGTGCATTTAGAATTATGTTGTAGATTACTGAGAAAACGTGGTTCAAATGCACGAGTTCCAAGGAAAAAACCATTTAGGAAAAAGAATAAAGTTTTACGTTTAAAGTATGCCACAGAATTTATTGACAAAGATAATTCTTTCCGGAGTACGGTATTGTTCTCCGATGCAAGTAAATTTGCTGCTTTTTGCTGGTGACGGTCGTAAAACTGTGTGGAGAAGAAAAAATACAGAATTAAATCCAAAAAGTTTATGGTTTGCAGTAAAATATGGTGGAGGATCGGTGATAGTATAGGGCTGCATGGAATATTTAAGGGACCGCGTTCCGCTGTCGCTGGAATCTTGTTCGCAGATGAAGGGACTCTTAATTAGGAAAGAATAAAAGGTAACCAAGAGCATAAAGCTGTCGAGCAAGCACAATTTCGCCGGGTGATATTAAAATGGCGCCTAATATGCCCGGCTAGCTTGATATTAAGAGGATGACGAAGGATGAATCCCCCTCCCCACCCCTTAAAAGAAGGCTGAAATGGGGCGAAGAAAGGGATGGTAAGCCGCTTACCGGTTGGCAATGTCACGAAACGAACGAACTGCCAACTGCTCCCCCGCTTTAGCAGCACGCATAAACCGTACTCTACGTGGCTAGGATTTCGAGTCCTGAAGGGTCCTCGAAATTAGACCAACCCCCGCCCGTGCCTTCTCTGACGCATGGATTAACCGTGCTTTCCTACAAGTATCAGCTCTGTTCAAATATATACCTCTACGTATAATACGCGCGCACGTTTGCTCTCTCTCTATTTGAATAACTGTTATTAGTTTCGCTGTGATTTTAGTAATTGTTTGATTAACTGGATTACACGCGATTCGGTTTACCTGCGTTTGTACAGTTGATTCCCACGGGATACGCGTGCAACAACTGTCATCAACTGGGACAACTGTAATCTAAACAAAACTGCGAGCCAAATAGCGCGAGTGCATGTACAGTAATTTTTAAAAAATGTTTTCTTTTCCGTATTATATAAAACTTTCTCATCAAACTTTCCTTTACTCTCGATTTTTTACCCGATGATTTTGTTTGAAAATCTGAAATAAACCTTGATTTTCTCGCAGACGAAACTAGAAACGATTAAACTTTCAACGACGATTATGGCGCATACGTTTGCACAACAGATATTATGTTTGTATTACAAACATTATAAAATATTAAACGCAAGAATAGAATCGAGGAAACTCGAAACTCGTTACTACGACGGGAAAGAAGACGCTTCTGTATAAGCAAAGTTTTAATTTAAAATCTCGACACTTGTACAGGGTGAGAAGAAAAGTTTGTCCGTGGCTATTATAGATGAATTCTACACCATTGATTTAACGAAAATACATGCTGCAAAATTGATTTTTACCTTGAATTTCAATCGCATTGTATTCTACTCGTCAGGTAAAACTTTTCCAAGGAATCATAGGTCGCAACCTAATATTTCTCCTGTGCGTTCTAACAGCGACTTTATGAATATAATGTTTATATTCGAATAATGTTAACAGTTCATTTTTTTATCTAGACTCACACTAATATCACAACTATGACATCAAATCAAATTTTAGTGAAACCTAATACGAAAATTACATAAAATAAACATCCATACCGTCCAGAACCATAAAGTCGCTGTTAGGACGCAGTGTTAAATGATTACGAAACTTTTTTGCTACATTTCAAAAGAATTATTAAGTTGAGATCTATGATTCCTTGGAAAAGTTTTACCTTCGTGATGAGTAAAATACAATGCAACAAAAGAAAGAAAAACGTTTTGACCTTGAAATTCAAGATCAAGATGAATTTTGCGACAGGTTCTTTACGTATATTTTCATCAAAATGAAAGTGTAGAATTCATTTATGACAGACAAACTTTTCTTTCCACCCTGTACCTATCTGCCTCGCTGTAAGAACGACGCACACGAGCTCATTCTTTCGCATGCAAATCGGCTTATTTTAACAGCGACGTGACGCGACATGACACGACGAGACGAGACAAGACGAGACAAAATCTTACACGATGGCGAGAAGCAAGTCTTAGCCAAATTGGAGTGAGAAAATCCGATCGAAACGGTTTCCATTATACTCTTAATCCTCAAGGAAATTTCACGCGACTTGCCACGTTGCGCGCTGCAACATGTCAAATATAATCAAGCACGATCACCAAGTAGAGGATTTTGACGTGACGAGAGAGGCATTAAGCCCGAACGTATATGCATCGCCGATTAATAAAGGTGGATCGCGTTGAAATAGCTTATTATCTAATCAATCCGTCGATAGCCGATAAACCGATTGAAGCTTTTTCGATTACCGGTAATGAATCTCCTCGCGCCGCGGTAAAATCTACTTACCTACTTATATATACCGTACGCGCAAATAAAGCAAAAGCATTGGACAAAGACTGTTTCGATCAGATTTTGAATACATCTCGACAAGTGCTTTTTGTGTTACGAGATATTTAATACCGATATTAATCGTGGAAATTTATGATTTTACACCGAGAAACTTTTGCTGATAAAGGATAGATCTGTATATATGTAAATATCGAGAAACGATAACACGAGTAAAAGGAGAGTAAATGAACAAAGATGAAAAACGGATAAATTTCACGGATAATGAAGAAAAAAAGGAGGCAACAGAAAGCGTTTCTGTCTCAGTCGATAAAAATATAAAAAAGTTATTTTTTTCCTCTGTAAAACATTGAAATCTAAGACACGACTAACCTAAAAAAAACCTGACCTAACCTAAAAAACGAATTGTTTAAAACATAAGGTTACCTTACAAAATTTCTCCTCCGGAAAAATAAAGTAAAGTAGTAAACTATACTGTATGTTTCTGTATCAAAAAAGGTACTCGGGATGGCCATAAACAACCAAACACGTTTCTTTTAAAATGCTGTGATAAACATGCCCTTTTATGGCCAAACAGATTTATGAGAGCTAATGTTTCTGCCGACGCATAGTACAAAGGGTTATTATACCATGTAACAAACTAAAATGGAAAATGTAAAAATTCTGTTATTTTTCTTATGAAAAAACCTACGTTACGATGTGTACAGAATTTTCAATATCTGCTTCCCTCTGAATATGTGATATTAATGTTTCAAATGAACGTAAATGAACGAACTGGTGTCGCAAATGACGCGAAAGTGCCAGCCACTATTTTACAAATGAATGACAAGCAATCGCGGTGCCGGCCTGTATAGCGTCAAGGTTTCAAGATCAATCCAAGATCAGTCTTCGAAGGGATCATCAATACCGCGCGCGTATTACGGAACGAAAAGCGGGAGACCTTGCTAAGAGGTAAGCCTCTTACTTTATTCGGGAATAAAAGTCGCGGCAGCGTTTCAAGAGGAGAAGACAGGACGAGGAACCACGAGGTCTCTCCTTCTCCTTCGGAGAGGTTTTCGAAGCCATTACACGCTCTGGCTTTGGTGACCGCGGCTTGCCACCCGGTGAACCCAAGCTAGTACCCAAAGGGAAGTACTCGGCTCGGAGATTCGACGGGCGGCTTTCAAGCCCGAGCAAAAAGAAAGCGCATCCGAGATCGGAGAATGAAAGAGGGCTCCTCGGCCAAGACTGCGATCGTGATTACTCTTTTGTCGTCATTCTGGGAACATCCGAGCCGAGAAATTACCTCTTAACTTGGAGATTTTTCTAACCAAAACCTGCATCTAATTCTAATCAATGATCAATTCTGACCAATCGAAAGCTAACCAATAGCTGTGGTTTCAACGACTGCAACTGGTGTTATCAACGCTAAAACGACGATTGAAGCGTAAAATCGTGAAATTTCCATGAAAGGATGGAAACTGAGATGGAAAATTTATTATATGTTTACCGATTAACGTTTATTTAAAAGTATTAGAAAAAAATTGATTGAAACATGATATTTTTATGAAGAACACAATTAGATATGAAGTTTTTCTATTTACAAATATGTAAATTCACTCAGTCTGAATGAATTATTTTTGTCCCGCAAAATCAACTTTATAAAGGATTTAATAAAAAAAAATGTTTTTACAAATATTGTTTGGAATAAACTTCCTATACCTCGTCTGTGCTTTTAGCTTCGCTTTTTTGCTTCGTATTTTTTTTTTTTCTTTTTAGAAATCTTCAAAAATGCGCGATCTTGTGAAATGTAACGTTTCTACTTAAAATATGAATGCACGTCTTGATAGCTTCACGAACGTCGTAACCGCATCGCAGATAATTAATAGCAAGGTGAATTCCCTTTGCCGCGGTAAGCTAATGTTTATTTCAGAATGTACATACGACGCGGAAAATGACGCGTCGTCATTTCGTACGTTTGCGAAGAGAGGATGTAACATTAGTTATCCCTTCGAAATCCAGTCGCAGAAAGTGCAAATAGCTGTACACACGTTCGAGCGTCTACTTTGCCCGAATTATCGACGTTGACTTGACCGTTTTACTTTTTTTTTTTCCCTTAGAGAAAACGAAGAATTTATTTGTAACGTAAATTTAATTACACCTCTTCTTAAACAGTACACCCTTTCCCCTATGTTCTATTTTACTAATAATTATTGACTAATGAATTTTCTTTCATCTTCCTCTTCCTCTACCTCTTCTTTCAACCAATTCAAAAAGTCCAACCATTCGTTTCCCTTGATTTTTAGAATCTCTAATTTTTTTTTTTTTTTTCTTTTTCTTTAATTCCCTTATTTTTGTTTCCTTGCGAACGTGCTTCGTAGCGTGGGATTACAAACGAGGATTAACAAGGTACCGGCGAGATAAAACGAGAGAGAGAGAGAGAGAGAGAGAGAGAGAGAGGGAGAGAGATGTAACTCGAAAGACTGTAAAACTCGTTACATTTGTTGCAAGGTTACACGAACTTATTCCACGATATTTGTTTTTTATGCATCCGCCATCTATGAATACTTACCAATTTACGTTACCTTCCCGTTATTTTGTCGTTTTCCAAAATCAATAATTTAATTTTCCGAGGAGAAGACAGAGTCGCGAGGCTACGCTCGCATAATAATAGAGACACATCCTGGTATAATTTGCTGGAAATTTCACTTTAACTGGTCGAATTAAACGTTGTGCCCACTGTGTTGGCACACGTCGACTTATGTCGGAAGGAATATCGGCTAATAACTCGGCTTACACCGGAACGGAATATTGGTCGCGGTCCTTTTGGTTCTCAATTGCTTCAAGTTGCTTTAACGAGATCGTCGTTGTTCCCCTACGTTTTGTCATACGATTCGTTCCACGAAAATATCCAAGTTTCGTCCAAAAATCCAGATTCATCCAAATGTCCAAATTTCATTTTTTTAAAACTGTCATACCGGCTGAGTAAAAGTCTAAGACTAAAAGTTGAAATACTTTCAAAACTTGATTGAAATGTTTACTAATACTTTCTTAATACTTTTTATATAATATTTTACTAATATTATTTTACTAATATTTTACTAATACTTTAAAAACTTGATTAATAAAAAATGTTTACTAATACTTTAAAAACTTGATCGATAAAGCTTGATTATTAAAAAAAATGTTGTGGAGAAAAGTTGAACGGTCTCGAAAGGGATTGATACTTTTTAATTTTGATGCATTGAAGGTCAAGTTTCTTTTCTTTAAACGAAATCGTACATTTAGTCATAGGTGACTCGCACTGTATGTAATATAGTCGCAACCATTATATCTACGTGTGTGTGTGTGTGTGTTTAGAGCAATGAAAATTATTGCAATTTCGCGGCACTCATTCGTATAATTATAATAAGAATTTAATTAACGGATGAAGCAGCCACTCGTGAGTGGGTAATATATCACACAATAACGAGCCGAGGTTAATCCACGAATATGACAAGCATGATTTTCCATTATTGCGTAGCGCAGCGCCGATCGATCACCGTTCTCTAATTTTCAGTCGGAGAATTTTCACTGAAAATTCTTCCGTTAGCTAACATCGCATCCGTCACACTATCCTCCTCCCCGTTACTTAATCTATAATCTCAATAATCATCAGATTGACACGTATGTATTTGACTTTGTTTTTTGTTAACAAGAATATTAATATAAACACAAACACTGGAACAATCATGTCAAAATATTCTACATATAAGTCATTATAATTTATACAATTATGTTTCTGTCCTAGCAAAAATTATCCAAGTATTGATTTTGATTCAAATATCCGTATCTTTCAAGCACTTGTAACGAAACGAAAATCTGAAATCAGTTGTGTTGACGAGTTTGATTGTCATATAATAAAATAATAATACTAATAAAATTTTACAATTATTTACATTGTTAAAATAATAATAATAATAATAATAATAAAATTGTACAATTATTTATAAAGCTTCCATAGTGACGGTTCTAATAAATAATACACGTTTCTTTGGGCAATCGTCATTTCAAACAGCCGAAAACGTATTAACACTGGAACTACCAAACTGGTCAAATTGACGAATTTGTAATTTTTATTATATATTTTACCGATGTAAAACAGTGTATATCTTTACAGACTTAAATGATTTATCGTAAAATGTATAAATAGAAGCTTACATGCTTCACTGTACTATGAGATTTTCTATTCCTTTTTACTTTAATACCTCTGATGTTGAAATTTTTTAAGTTTCAATTGTTGGTAGTTCTAGTGTTAAAATAGAGAACGACTTTCTCTTTACTTTGAACGAACAACGTAACATAATATAATTGTCCATTTCTCGGTATTTTCTTAAGTTAGTACTCACAATCAGTGAAGCAAATTTGAGCAAAGACATTTCCAAGTCGCGTACTGTCAAAGCAAATTAAATAGCAAACGCAGATAGCTGATTGTTAAGGCGATTTTCTATCGAAAATTAAACCTTCGTACCGAAGTATCTTTAATTATTTATTATTCTATTTAATTTAATTATTTTGCTTTTTCATTATTGACAGTCGCATCAATCACTTGTGTGCTTGTGGTTTATTTTAATTATTTATTATTACCTTTAATTCCTCATTATTTTATTTATCTCACCCCTTGATTATTCATTGTTTATTTCATCTTATTTTTAGCGTAACAACGGCTCGTTGCATCTGTGGTTGTCGTTCCCCTTTCTTTCACTCGCGTTGTTGAAATATGCATTTGAGTTAAAAAGCGCTCGAATCTTTTGCATTTGCGTTAGAATTCACGCAAAAATTGCGTTGCGCACTATTGTTGCGTTATGAAACAAAAATAGCCTGCGTAGTACGAACTTGTGTCATTTCGTTTCTCTCACAAAGAGAGAAAAAGAGAGAAAACTGGCGAATGCTTATCTGCCTATAATAATTGCTTGCCCGCGCGCAGCCGATTATCGACCAATTTCTCAATATATCGAGGTCGATTTTACGACAAATTCAACAGATTACAGCCCCGATAGCTCGGAATCGGATGCTGAACCTCTCTATTCGTTTCGCCGAATTAATACAGGGTGGATAACGGGGAAGGTTCGTTTCATTCTAGCCAAGTTAATAACATAACCTATAACTAACACGTGCTTGTAGGACTGGGGCAAATTGGGATATCGCGAGACTGCACAATCACCAACGTAATACCATATGATGACTAAATTTAATTATCGTTGGAAATCGGTAATCGGATGAATTAAATTACAAGCACGTTGCATATGTGTGTATTACTGGCATAGGCATTTGCGCAACGCGAAATAAACGAATATGTATCCAAATCAATCTCGTTGTTTTATTCATTCATTGATTTCATTCTAGCCTCACGACCATGGAACGAACTTGGCTTGAATTATGCCTTACCACTCGCCTCGCCCGTTCATTCATACCGATTCCACTAATATTTCATTTCTCTGTCCAATATCATGCTAATGTTGAATAGAGTTAAATCTTACAAGGGAGCATACCAAAGCGTCGATCACCTATTTTGATGAAATTTGGCATGAATTGAAAAGTAGTTTTCGAAAGAATATTTGACCTGTAGCCGCGTTTTTTTATCGGCAATCGTCAATGTTAAAGAGGGATAAAAACGATCTTCAAACTACCCTCGGAAGTGCGGAACGTACTTTGTCAAATATGTCGGAAATATATAATATATATATTAGTGTATTATTATTCTCTTAAAACTTAAAATATATTATTTACGTTTCCTAATTACATGTGTCCCTTATCCTTTCTAGTTCTCCGTTTTACTTCTCTCTCTCACTTTTTTATCTACCTTAACTAACCATTTCACTTTGCTTTATCACTTCCCCCTCCGAAAGTACTCCCTCTCGATTATCTATACTTTCAGCTCTTCCCTCCAGTATTTCCTCTATTGTACGCTCATCTTTTCCCGTACCTGCACAGTCACCTCTACGAGATGTTTAATTGTTCCAGATTCCCTTCCGCATAATTCACATCTCCTTTTCTCGTCCTTCGTCCAATATTTGCTTCTCCCGTTCAAATTGCTATCTTATCCTATAATTGCCCTGTCAATTGCTGCGTCCCGCCCTAGCTATCAGGGATATAGCTTCTGGCTATTTTTTTGCAGAGATCGAATACCGATTAACCGATACTCTGAGGTTCCGATATTTTACCGCCAATTCGATTCAGTAATATTGCAACATAACCGCTTTTTGATCAATCCCATTAATACCGGTATTATTACGTTTAATATCGGTATTTTTAAACTTCCTTAATTAATTGATAATTACTTAAAAAAAAATACCGGTATTTTAATACAGGTATCTGTAATACCGATTCGACCTCTTCGTGCTCCAGTTTTCTCGCATAACTCACTTCTCTTACTTAAATCTCTATAAATATCGTTACATTTAGATTTCCTAATAGCATTTACGTTGCTCTCGTCTTTGTGCTTCATCATCTCTTTGTCCAAGAATCTCTCGTTGTTTTTGATCCTTTATTTCCGCATTACGGCGAGCGATCTCACGGATTTATTCGTCCGAGATCCAGCGAGATTCGCCCCCTTCTTTTTAGGACGCAGAACACCAGTAAATATTCTTCGATCGGGGAAATTGAATTTCCTGCGACTCAGACAACAGATTCTATCGGATGTAGGTAACGAGAACGTAACGACATTGGCCGGACCATAGAACGTCACAGTGATTTTAACCTCGTTAAGGATAACGCGAAAATCAAGTTAAACGACCCTCACTATTTACCCCTTCTCGCTGTCCGACACACTGTAGGGAATGCACTTAATTACAGGCCACTCTCCCAATTCGTTCTAACGCCGAAACGTTGTTTAGCTTTAATTAATTTCTATCTTTTTTCTTCCTTTCTCAACATAGCGTAATCGGACATATTTCAGGTATAATCGCGAATTGTCCATTCGAGAAAATTCAATGAGACGAGAAAAGTTCAGTAATTACTACCGACAAAGGGCGAACCTAATTGTTATTATTCGACGATGTCGCGTCATGTCGTGTATTAAGTTTATTAAACCATGCATACAGGGTGTCCCAAACTCAAACTGTGAGGATTTCATGTACGCCTAAAAAGAAAAGAATGCTATACGGGGTGTTTACTGTCATATTTGCTGTTTTTTTCGTTGCTGACCTTGTGTAAGTGTGAAGGTCATTGAACTTGTCTACGATTCATGTAAAAAAAAAAAACGTTTCTTTGATGAAAGAGTGAAATTCGACCATAAAAAATTTCTATAAGCGTTACGTTGCGTGTGAAAAACAGTACAAATTCGTTCTCTTTCGTTCTATCGTTTGAAAAAACGTTGGACAATGAATTTGTGAACACTCTGTATAAAGTTTGTCAAGAAACGCCCAGTTACAGAATTATAAAGAAATGTTCTATGTATGAAACAGCCTGCTACGCGTTTAATTTTTATGTGGTGCTTCGAAACGAAATATTTATTCAACAGAAGTAACGTCAGACGGAGAGCTAGTACAAAGAATGAAAAACGCAATTTTATTGAAACTCGGCGAAATTCTCGGGACAGAAAATTCTTGACAATGTTATTAATTCTATTATTTTCTCGATGGAATTGAAAATTACTTTTCACCGTGTATTTTATAATTGTTGACACGTGAAAAAAAAACGCCAGTTTGTGTAACGAAAAATACGTCACCATTTGCATATTTCACGTATACAACATTTCTCCATAACTCTATAACAAAGCGTTTGCTGAATTGAATTTTGCATAACATTTTTTTCTTCCCTTTGTAGGTGTTAAATTTGATAAAATTAAATTTGGTCGTTTAACTTTGTAACACCCTATATATGTGCGCGCAGCACGTATATATAAATGCATGCATAAACATTATCCGTGCATACTATACAGACGCAGAATGCGGAAGAGCCAAAGCGCGGACGCGTCAATCGGATGAAAGAGAAATTTGTTGTAGCGAGGGAGAGGAAACCGCGGTTGCTGATCCCGAGAATGAAGAATCCAACCGACATTTCTTTTCACCGTGCTCCGCCACGCGACTGCGTTCCAGATTTTTATGACGTATGCAGCGTGACAAAGTACACTTAACTCGAGCTCTTTTTGTTCCCCGCGGGTATTTCAAGTAACACACCGGAACGCTTTTTCTTTGAATTTTAAAATAAACCCGGCTAACACGACCCACATACGACGCACGTCTCGCGCGCATTGTGCTCGCGCTAATTGAAATGTAATCCAAAGGTAATCCCAAAGTTGATCCGGGATTTTTCATAAAAGTTGGGTTGAACGTTCCCCGAGCTCGCCCCGCCTAGAAAATAGATTGTAGAATTGCGCCTGGCATCCCAGAGAGATCGTCACTTTGACGTCAATTATTAATACAATTCGCGACCGATAACGTAGTCCCACGTTCTTTCAAATTCTTCAGCTGAATGTCGGTAATGTAGTTCTACGTCATTTTAAATTTGTTAACCGAATACTGAATGGTAACTGTAGTCCTACGTCGTTTCAAAATTGGCGCCCCTGCTAGCCGCGAGGCTTACACATCGCACAAGATGGCTGAATGCAATTTTCGTTTGTCCAATAAGTATATAAGCATTCAACAAATAAATAAACGATAATATTGCAATTGTCCAAACTATAACAGTATCGCTGAATATAGTTATCAAGTCAAAAATACATATAATGACGTTTAAAAGATAAAGGTAACCTTAATTTCTGTGAGAACAAAATTTTTCTTGAAATTCTTTATTTTGGGATTTGCACAAGATTGAACATCGATTAATTTTCATTCCAAATATTTTTTTTTTTTTTTCTGTCAGATGATCGGAAATAACTGCGATGATAGATTCAAACTATGTATCCAGGCGTTCAAATATCACGGGCTCCTACTTCTTAAAATCCGTGTCTATCTAAAGATTATAAAATTTGTATGTTCTTCTTAATAATTGTTTAAACTTTCATGCAACAGATTGATCTCAATCACTCTTAATCATTTTTTTGAAACCATTCTCAAAGTTCCAATTGCTACAAACAGTCAATATACTACTTGTACATGGATGAAAATACGCTTAAAATACAGTTGAATAGTCAAACAATTTAAACCCTTTATTTATCTATAATTCTACAATTAATAATTAAAAGAACTTAGCTTAACTTCACTTTTCAGAATTTTGACTCTAGCAAGTCATGAATGAATAACACTTTGGATTCCAGAGTTTTGAAACGATTCTTAGTTCATAGGGGGAAAAAAAAATTTCATCAAAGTATCAAATTTGAAAAATTGACTTTTGAAAACGCGACTCTCAGAGCACTGTGGCGGCTGGGAAAATAAACAAGGATAATGAGGAACTTGATGATGGCCAGATAAACAGAGAAATAAAAAGTAAACGCGTTCCTTCGCGTTCGATGCGGCAGCTAGACGAACAATCGAGGGAATTGAAGGTAGCGGCGCGGAATAATGTGGCCCGGTATGAATTATGTGGCCGCTCGTTTGGAAATTTGGTGGATTATCAACCTCGTCCGCGTTCAATCGCGATTATACAGAAAGGGGGAACCGTGAATAATAGGAATCGAATGGCATCAGCAGTGTGAATTAACGTTGCTTCAATACGACCGAGCGACGGACGTTCGTCATCTATCATAAACCTAAATCAGAAGCAATGGTGGACTTTCCACTATTGTCAGTCGAGTGTACAGGGATTGGACAAAATAATTGGAACACTTGGAATATTCTTTGTTAATAAAGAATTCTTCATTAATAGATATTTTTTATTAGAAATAATAAAGAGTTATATTTGTTAGAATATATTTTATTATATTA
>KQ438550.1:321047-355482 GCA_001276565.1 Melipona quadrifasciata | reverse complement strand
ACGAAGCTACTAAAGTTTCTGCAAAAATCGCCGAATTGCTCATTCCGGTCGTAGTGGCGTCGAGGATCCTCCCCTGAGAATCTTCGAAACGGACACGCGCGTTTCCATCACTCCGTGCTGTTTCGTGAATATAATGGGCTGTAAATAACCGTTTCCTCAGGTCCGGTGCATACGGCGGGATATTGTTTGCGATGGTAATTGTAATGTTTCCCGGATCTCATTTGCTGGCTTTCAACCGTTAATATACGGCGGCATCGTAGCGCGGGTCTACAGCCTCGTCATAATTCACTGAAACGCAACAACAAACAGTTCATCTAGACCGGTGGTCGCGTGGGTGCCGCAAACGTTTCGCCCTGGTCGATCTCTCCTCGTCTCTTTGCTCCTTGCTTGTTTTAGCAAAGCGTTTCCCCTCGCTAGACACGTCGCGTGCTTCTTTGAGAAACGTAAAACGTCTTAAGTTAGATTCTCTCTTCGCCGAGTATGAGACCTCCCCCTCCCCCCTTCTTTATTTATTGCGTGTATCCTTGCGAAATATTTCGACCGAGCGAGAAACGTCGCTCAGCACGTATTCAACTTTGTCTCTCTCGTTTGTGATTACTCTTTATTCAGATTTAGATTTTCACATCGCAGTGAAATACGTGGAACTTGCTGTGAGATTATATTGTTATTGGAATTTTAATTTAAAAAAAATGTTAGTCGTTCTTTAACTGTAGATTTCAAATACTGGAATTTAGATTTAGAAATTTCAATTTCAATTCTGACTGTTTCATTGAGGATATTTATAAAGGTTTAGGTTAGGTTTAGGTTAGGTTTAAGTTTAGGTTAATTCAAGAGTTCACCGAATGTTTTATAAATATCCGCAATCTAATAATTAGTCTCGATATCTTACTTTCACAAATTTGTTTGTCATAAATAAATAATAATACAGAAATAATCGTAAGGTGTGTTTGCAGCTATTGTCATTTTAATTCACAAAAGCTGGCCCTTCAGTTTCAATTAGTACATTCCAATACCGAAACGAAGGGAACGTTTCCCTCGCATGATTCTCGTCCGTCAATTAATCATCGTTTCGTTATATTTTACTAAACGTCGAGGCACGACATAATTTGCAATCCAGCTTCGCTTTTCGACCTCGAAACCGAACGAACCACCGTGTTACGTGTTGCTGCCCAAGGGCCTGCAGTCTCCTCTAGGTCCCCCAAGATCCCTTAAAGGGTCGCGCAATTATTCGCGTCATTACCGACATGAATATTCATCAGGAACGCGCTGAGAATGGCCGCGAGGAAAGTGATTACCAGCGACGGGATCAAGTTCAACATACACTGGACACTGAAATAAAGAAAAGGAAGAAAAAATGAAGAAAGATTGTACTATGTATGCACTGCACTTTGCCAACATGTAGCACACGACTGTGCCCTTTAAATTTTCTACCAGTTTTAAATTCAAATGCGATTGAAACGTTGCGTCGAATATTTCACCACAAGCGTCTAATGTAACGACAACCGTCTTTGTTAATTCAACTTTTGTCACTCTACGCTGTTCGACTTGCACGATGGATTACTCTTACCGAAGCGTGAGCCTGGAAAATCAATTTGAATGTGATTAAATCGCAACTCTTTCGACTCGGACGACGCACGCCCTTAAGCAATCACGAAGCGCGCGAACGTATCGATGATATCTGCGATTACGCATCGAGCGGAATGTTAATTGAAGCAACAGCTCGCGATACCGGCGCAACGGAAACGTCGTGTATAATCAAACGATTTCGCTGGACAGTTCGTAATACGTGGTATTTAGAACAGATACGCGTCGCCGTTTGAGGTTCGCGAATTTGCATCGGCAAGCTGTTTTCCGTTTTTCGCGGCTTAATCACTGTCGTGAAGCTGACTCTCGTGTGTTTTCACGTGCTCCCGATCAACTTGCATACGGAATATCTCTTGCATCGTCCCGTAAAGAAAAATAAGAAAATAAATTAGTAAATAAATTACTTAAAAATTCTCAATATTAAATCGACAACTACGTTCGACGTTTCAAACGACGGTATTGTTCATAGAACACAATGCTAGTTTCGGAACAAATCTATCAAATTTAACAATTTTAACGAGACTGACTCGTGAAAGTTTGTGTATTGAATTAGTAACTATATTCAACATTTTAATATATAGCTACTGGTGCAACAAAAATCTCCATTAAATTCAGCAATTCCAATGAACTTCATTTCTGAACTCCTAAATAAAAAAACCTAACCAAAAAGCTAAACCTAACCTAAATACAATGATCAACGACTAAATTCAACGCCACACTACACCTGGTTTCAACACTATCCTAGATATTGAATTAGTAATTAAAAATTCAATACAGTGATAGAGTAGAGATTGAATCAGTAATTAAATTCACAATGGAGCGAAAGTGTGGAAACTTTGATTCAAAATACTGCATAGTAAATTAAAGTGTAACAATTAGACTAATATATACTGTGAAGCTGTTATTTGAAACATAATTACACTCCTCCTGCTTCACCCTCGACGGAGTATCTCCGAAGGCGATCACTTTCAATCACTTTCGATCGCCAATCCCGGTCCCATCCTCCCGAAACCGCCCACACTCAGAACTACACTCAGCAGTTCCTTTCGTTCGTCGATAATAAACCGCGCGTTGAACACCGATTTCTCTGGTCCAGTTTTTTCTTCTTCTTAACCAGATTTATACCGATGTAATAGAAAAACAGGTTCGACTAAAATGCTACAGTACTATTCTACATTATAACAAAACACGCAGCTCAGATTGTGTTAATAAAATTATGACAAATTTCTCAATATCACAAACAGTAGTCTAGCAATAATTCTGTTACGCGTGAGAGATATTTTAATCTCCCAGTTCCTATTTATAGTATTTCATAAATTCTAGTAAGACGTTTCAGGACATTCGAGATGATCGAGGAACTTGCGAGATTTCCAAGACTCGAGACGTTTTAAAAATTTTAAAAATTTTAAAATTTTCTCGTATCCAAAGCGATTCGGAACTTTCCGCTGTGCGTGTGAAACGAATATATGTATATACGTATACGAAACGATTCGAGAGGTATCTGAAATCACATCGCTGCGTGTATCCCAAAAGGGTCTAAAGGCTTCCCGCGAGAGAGCGTAAACAGATGTATCTGGTGGAAGCGTATCGGGCCGAGCGACAAGTGATTCGCAAACACTCATAAATATGCGCGGGACGATAAACGATCGGGTACGCTGGCCTCGGTGCCGGGAGACGTTAATTACAATTAGACCGATAATCGCCAGGCCGCTCGTTTTCCAGGGTAGTGGCCGTAAATTACCAACCTCCTGGACCCACGACGTTTATAGACGATGACCCTGGCCCCAGCGAAATATCTGAACGAAACGAAGAGAAGAGAGAGAGAGAGAGAGTGGACGCGGTTTCAATTAAACGACGCGTCCACGCGACGCTGCTTTCGTCGAACGTAAACTAGAAAACCAGGCGGACGTGTCATGGCAAACGAAAGGATGAAGAGAATCGTCGAAATAAAGCGGCGTAATAAAACGAAGGGAAAGGTGGAAGCGGTTTCCTCCTATGTATAATAAAATTTCCATTGCAGCTCGCGCGATAAGCGTACCCGCTCTGAACGTAAGTTTAAGCGGAAAAGTTGCGGCTTATTCTTTGGTGGTGTACAGGATGTCCCGCATACCGTGGACAACCGATCGAGGGACGATGTGTGCAAAATCGAGCCGAAAAATTTGTTCCTTTGGTTTTCGAGAGAATCGAGTTCAGCTAATTCTAGGCTGGTCAGGAATAAATAAATAGGTGACCAAGAAGTTAATTTTAATTGTGAAAATAAATCAAAAGTGTAGGCTATAATTTTTCCAGAAAATTACACTTCGAAATTTATCGAATCGTTTTTACCGAGCCAATTCCTAAGTAGACGTGTTTAAACTCCATTTTCTTAGAAGCGATTCTTTTTATTCTTTCTCTTCGGTTCATTTTTCTCCGCGATTTAGAGTCATCTTCAGTGGCCAGTTGTTTGCGATATGCGAATCATCCCGTATATATAGAAGAAAGATAAAAGGACGTTTCTCGTTTAGGGGCGATTGGTTTCGACAATCTTAAATTCTGTCATTTGGGTTCGTGAAAGGTTTGGAAGTTGTCGATTGTAAGCTGCTAGTTTCTTGTTTGGATTAATTGTTATTGCGTGTGTAATTTGTACGCACGCTTGGTATCTCGATGTTCTTGGTGGTCAGGGTGTTTGTAAGAATTTATTACTGCGTTTCTATTGCAACTTTACTCCATCTCTTCGATGTTGTTCTATTTTGGAGCAGAAATATATAATTTAGTGTGGAGAATATATATAAATATTCACTATTCCTGCTAAATGTATCCTTTCCCTGGAGATCACGCATCAAATCAGAATTGAACATTAAAACATTATTCGTGAATGAATTTACACATCTATGACCTAACATATGTATGTACATACATTTACTGAATTAATACTTTTTCAATATAGAAACACAGATAAAATGATCATGGGAATTTTTTCTTTCTAAAATTCACATCGATGACATGTAATAAAATTTGACGAATTTCCTTGTTTCAAACAAACAAAGCATCATTTCTTTGTTTCGAGTGATCTAGTCTTTTGCACAGAGAGCTTCATTTCTTTCCTGTCGAATGACAACCACGTGCACATTTACGCTCGTTCTTACGTTTAGCTCGCAAAGCAAGAAGCGAGCAGCAGTCGTGGAACCCGTGAATTGATTTATTCGAGCGTCGCATTCCCGGACACTATCTCACGACCTTAAAAGCGGCTAAACGATTCAATTTGTAGTAATTATAATGCAACCGGCTTGGACCGCGACTGGCTGGCGTTTTTTCATTGGGACCACTTAACATGCGACGGCGTTTCACGTGTGGGCGTACGTGAATCGTTCGAGCTCGCCTCGCTCCAACAATTTCGGCCTAATCTAAACGATATTGGCCCGGGATGACATCAAACACGGTCCACCATGGAAATTTGCCTCTGTATTATCGCCACGACGATCTCTCAAGTCGCGCGTGACGATTAATTTGACCAGGTTTAACCTAAATGTTTACGCCAGCAAGCAGTGAGCGCATTTGTCTTAAACTGGTGGGCTTAATGAAGAGAAACTGCGATTTGGGAGAAATATTTTTCGAGATTGTCTGATGATTCTTAACGTTTGAAAGTTTTCTGCCAAGTTGTTGCAGATGACACGGCAGTCAACGTTTACGTTCATCTTTAAAAATAATATTAATCAAATTTCGTTTAGTTTCATTAATGGAACATTGTCGATGTATTATATTTTAATCTATTCTTGTACAATGTTCAATCTTTTAGAAAACAACGAGAATGGTCAAGAAAAATGGCTAAACGAATTTGATCTTCGTTCCAGAGACCACAATAGTGCATTGAAACACGACGATATAACACAATAATTTTTATATTTTTATATTCTATCTTATGTTGCAATAAAAATTGTTACCACCCAATTATTTGTCTTTTTCAAACATTTTTAACCCATGATACTCACTTTACACATTGCTTCTTCGTCGAATTCATTCAACACAGTAATTTGAACTTCATCCTTAAATTTCCTCTGCTCGTATCCTTTTATTTACATGTACAGAGTGTTATGGTGCGTTCAGCTTATCTCCTGGACAGGTGATGAAACGCGAACGAACGAAAATAAAATGCCTTCCTTATTGCGGGCAGCGCTATCACGAAAGTGGCCTCTCCCAACCACGCAGGTGGTCCGACGATAATAGAGTAACAATGATCCTTGTACCGGTAACCCATAAACCGTGAAATACTAAGCAACCGTGGTTAATTCGCCGGCCGATCGATCGCATATCGGTTCGTTATTATCCGACGACGGTCATTACAACCCTATCCTCCCACGCAGCTGCGACCAGACGAGCTGGAAAACGAATCGAGAAGAGATCGATAGACGTTACTTATCCCGCGCGGTCGCTTATCGAGAAATTACAACCACGCGCGCAAGTTCTCGAGAAAATACGCGCCACCCGCACGACTAAGAGTCGTAATTACCTAACTTTTCGCCTTCGAATTTATGCCGTTGATACCGCCAGAATACGACTATTAATTCCCGGTCTTTTAACCGGGATAAATAGCTACGATTAAACTCGTAAACTGTTAAAGTTACAGAGGGTTAGATATCACTTTGACAATTAATCAGAAAATTTGGACGTTGTGGATGACGAAGAAATAAATGGAAAAACTAACAAGTCGCACATTTTGGCCAAGTTAAGAAATCGGAGTGATGTTGGATTTTCGATGTTTCAACGACAGTGATTTTTTTTAAAAAATAAGATGTTTTTACGAAACCGAAGATGTTTCATCCCAGAAGATTGGCTGTAATTGTTCACTGGGACAGCAGACTGTGATCAAACGATCACATCCATTACTGCTTAAGTGACAATGCTGCTATCGTTTTATCTTTCAACTAAACCTAACCTAAACCTAACCAAAGTAGCTTACAAGTAGCTACGTCCCTTCCTGATTAAAAATCGAGACTTCGATGGCCCTGTTTCCCACCGCAACGGCAATTAACAGGTCCACAATAACCGGAGCAGAGTAAAAGAAGAGAGTTTATACGTTCGTGACCTAAACGTCATCATCCACCCCCCGTTTCCTCAGACTTGGCGAATTGTCGTAGATACAACTGAAAATAGCCTTCCCGGAATAGCGAAGAATTTAGACCACCAACGCGCGGCTCTCGTCTCAATTAACGGTTAAAGACTCGTCCACACGAAACCACCACCCACTACGCCTCTCGACACGCTGTGTTTGTTCGTAACAAGAGTCGCGCTTGTTATCTTATAAGAGCCTGAGTGACGATACCGATCTTGATTCATACGGCGGCGCGGAATAATGCCCGTCCGTAACCGCGACTCGAGAGATCGAGGATGGTGTGGCCTGTAAATCACGCTGCCACGGCGTTTCACCCTCTCCCGTTCCACCGAACAGGGGAAAACGAACGCCTCGCGTGTGTAATTACCGAAATCTCTTTCGCCCAGTAACCTCGCGCGAAGATTTCTTCGTAAAATCACGCAACGAAATTTCTTTTGAAACCTTCTCAACAACGAGAAGGTTATCGGTAATTAAATTCTCGAAAGTTGGCGGGAAGAATTTATAATTATTAGACCGAGAAGCATGCGAAATTTATATTAATGCTACCTGTAAAAGAATATTAACAACACGTGTTATAAACCTGTAATTCGCATAAATCTTGAAATGAATTATTGAACATAAATTTCACATAAACGTTGAAAATATAAATTTGAACAGGTAAAAAGGATATTCAGCAATTTTGTTTTCGTTAACAATTTACTTTTATCATCTACATACGTTTGTCGATTAAAACTTAATTTACTTGCGTCGTGAATATGCGTTTATGAATTGAAAAATTTTAAAATAAATCAAACGCGCTTCGGCATTCGACTTTCAGCTTTTCTTACGCGTAATTGTCGAGGTCGTCGATCGTTTCGATCGATCGATCCACGCAGCTCGCTGACACGAAGACACCTCTCCAGCGTGGAATTTATAATCCTCATTAAGCAATATTTTATGACACGGAGTAACCAGGGAAGTGGGAAACGGGCCAACGAGAGAACTCTCGAGGAGGAAACAAACACGCGGAGAGCAATCGAGGCAAGTTACGCAGGGGACGTCGGTTCGCTGGAGGCTATATGCGCACCAGGTGGTTCACCTGATCCGGTGTCTCGAGTACGGAAACACGCGTAATCTGCGAAAATCTAGACACGGCCGGCGTCCCGGGTGACAAATCTGCCCGCGGAGCCGCCTGAGTTTGAGCGGCAAAGTGGGGTCAATTGGAGACGCGGACCTCGACCGCCTCGCTCCCACACTCCCCAGAAATTTATTCCGCGGCTCTAATCGAGGCCGACCGCTGTTCGCCGCGATGAACTGCCAGAGATTCGCAGGAAACATCCGTCGCCCTCTCCTTTGTCACCTTTCTCCTCCAAATATGAGAGTTCCCTTGCGCCGAGTACGAGCAAGATTATTTAAACTAGCCGCGTTTCGTGTAACCTGCAGCGAGAAACGCGTTTGGGGCAGGGAACTTGGATTCTAGGATTGCCAGAATTTATTAAACAATGCATTAATACTTTGACCGAGGAATTGTCAAAATTTTGATACGAAGCACTTGATAAAATTTCTGAATTTCTGAATAAAGACCTGTTTTTTGTTGGATCTAGAATGATGTATCGCGAAAGTATTTGAACACGTGTGGAAACCTTTTGCAAATATATATAAAATATTTTGAAAATATTTTAGTAGTACAGTAGTAATATTATTACAGCAATATTTTAGTAGTATAAAATATTTAGAAATTTCATTAATGATGTAGTGAAATTAAATTAGTGATAATTAATAAAATTTTGAAATATTTTACTTAGCACACATGATGTGAACAAAAATTCTTCTGATAAGTGTTCGAATACTTTTGTCATACTATTGTACATTGTCTAGATATAGTACATATTCTCTACAGAGTATATTTTCATAGATTACAAATTTTCACAAACAAGTAAACACAAATTTTTTTTATAAGACGGAACGCAGAAGAAACACAGTGTTACGTCCTTAATGGACTGTGATTTTTACGCGGCAAACAAAGAGGCAAATTTTACAACCAATTGTAAATTCTCTCGAACGAGCAAGCTTGGAATTTTATTATCACAACGTCGCTAGGTATCCTACAAATATTCACACCGTGGCTTTGTGCTAGCGGAACCAACTGGAGGAAAAAAAAAAAAAAAAAAAAAAAAAATATACGACACCCACATCGAAATGAACAAAGTCAGTCGTTTTGTATTACGTCGACCAAGCAACGACCAATTACGCGTTGCGTGGCCAATTTTCTCTCATGGATCACGCGAGACATCCGACCGGTTGTAAATCAAGCATCGATCCACCAACGCTTCCAGCCACCGCGACTTGACCCGTTACACAACCGATCGTAACATCGTGGATGTCTTGCGTCATTGCAACACGCGGCAATAGCGGGGAATTAACGTGTATATTCCTGTTGAAATTTATGGTCGACAGCGTAAACTAGATGCGCGAGACACAGCGTGGGTGAATCGAGCGCGCTGGCTACTGTATTTGCAACGGGGGAAAGAGCAGTTAATGGAAACGAACGAGTTGTTTGTTGTCGTAGACGAGTGGCGGAAGAGTGGCGCGAGACAACGGGTTCGATTTGAGAAAACTGTGGGTGAAAACATTGGTTTAATAGTCGACTGATGACGTTTGCATGGAGCTAAATCGTGGCTGACCTACATCGAACGTGCTTGCTCGGGTGTTGGCTTTAAGATACTTTAAGCTGGACCTTTATTTTACGATTACTCGTTTTACGATTAGCTCGTTACAATTTTTATTATCGTGTAATTGCATTGTTGTAATTACAACTTAGTTTTCACGACGATTTATTTTACAATTTTATAAAGAGATTTAAAGATATTCAACGCAGGAGGTATTGAATAGGTATATGGAAACACACACAGGAAAAACCTGTACGTTTCCACAAAAATATTACGTAAAAGACACTCACGAGGAAAATGGTAATTTCATGCTAAAATCTTTCAGATAAATGCAAATATTAATTAAATTAAAAATTCAACTAATTCTCTACAATGATCTATAAATTAATAATTTGAAAATTACGTATCGAACAAAATTTCACACTTTCATTTCGAAAATACTTGCCTCGTTGTAATCAGATTGATTTATTATTCAACCAACTGACAATTCTTTCCTCTGCAAGTGAAATTCCGATTACAGAATTGGGTTGATTGAACTTTGAATAAATAATTTTCCACTGGACACTGAGAACGTTTGTTTAAGAGACACCCAGAAATAATAGTTATTCGATCCCTCGTCGATTTTCATGGCGATGCCGTGTAGACGCGCGCGAATTTGAACAAAAATGTTTCGAGACTTGGTTGCGAAATTCAGGAAACTGACGCAACTCGCACGCTCGAAGATGGACAGATCGATCTCTTTTACCTGTCGAGCTTGGATCACGACGAGCTTTGCCTCGTATGAAGCGCGCGTGACGCGTACGTGGGAGAGCTGCCCACGCGCACTATTCTTGGAGTTAATACTCCTTATGCCCAGCGAATGCGAGATATGCCTTTGTTGACCTGCCAGCGCGTTGCTCGCCATCTTGAGGCTCCGTTCACACCGAACAAGATGCCTCGTTGTCACATTCTCTTCGACACTTTACGACGGTGTTGTTCAACGATTGTCGTATATCTTTATGTCTAGATTGCAGAGTTGACGCACCAACGCGAAATTTAAAAATCCAATAACGCAATATTACTGTGTTAACCATACGAAAGAGGGCAAGAATTTTCTCCTTGTTACTTCTTTCTATCGCGGATTATTTTGAAGAAATGACATGGATTTTAATTTGAGAAATTATTCTATTTCGAGGGAGTTGATTCTTCTCTCTTATAGATTGTTGGTTAATTTTGTTGTTGACAGCTGTACGTCAGTTACTCGGTGACGAATGTCAGAAATAAGTTTCACTACCTATACCTATAGATAACTTTCTCCGATCAAAATTATCAAATTAATATTTTTTCATGACACTTTCATGAAATTTAGTACAGTTTAGGGAAATCTACCCATGTATAAATTATCTAAATATTTTATCATCTGAACCCTCTAATTGACTTCTAGTCACGATAAGTGACTCGTACACTCGAATCACAGAAAATATCGTACACAAAGTTGAGACTGATTAATCATCGTCTCCCAATTTTTTCATTAAAAGTCGAAAAATAATGGAATTAACTAATTAAAATAATAAACGGATAATACGATCATGCGTCATCAGGTATTCGTGCAATCATTTCCCACGCGTGCTTTATATAATACGGTGATCGATTGGGGGGAGCATTAAATCCTCTCCCCGATATCAGTCACCTTAATCACAAATGTAAATGTTGCCGCATCGGGCAGGATAAAAACAAGACGTTACTACGAAATCGTCCGGGAGAAATCTTCATCATTATATCGATCCTTTCTCCGAAAAAACATTTAAAAGTATATCAGGGAGGGGGAAAAAAGAAGACGACGGATCACCGGGGCCGAACATATAAAAAATAAATTTATTACCATCGGTATCGCGCAGCCCTGACTTCTGATTTATCTGACGAAATAAACCAGAAGAAAAGTAGGCGATATACGCTTGTTCTCGTTTCTTCTGTACACGATATCGCCGTGATTTCGCGACTCGAAAACGAACCGAAGCCCCCTTCGAGCGACTGATCACTGATACGTAATCGCGCGAATCTGCACCCTGCAGACATTCTACGGTGTTCCAGAAATCGTGCCACGGAGATGCACCTTTTCGGTTACCAGTTGCCGAAGCCAGCAAGCACGAATGAAGAACCGTTCGATGCAGAAGGAATGCGGAACTCTGCGTCGCGATTCCTCCGAAATTGTTGATTAAAGTGCGAATTACATCTATACAAAAGAAGAATTTTCAGCCACGGTTACCGATGAATTACAGTTGCATTTATTCCTGAAGAGATATTGCATTCGCGCACGCAAATTCTTCACGTTTCAAGAACCAATTCGCTTTTAGAATTTCAATTTCATTTACGCTTACGTTGACGATTTTTCAATTACGTCGCTCTTCCAATAACAAGTCAACGATGTAAACTCAAGCGAATTTACGTAAATTAGATGCGAAAAAGTAACTGAGAGAAAAGGACGATTTCAACGCGAGAGAGCGCGTGATTTTCATCTAGTCGACTATTTGAGCGCATAGCGAAGATACTCGATGACGGGGGCCTTTTGTCGCGCAAAAGCACAAAGATCCAACGACGACGTTCTTCCTACCGGCTCGAGGCGGAACGAAACGTATAAACGACAGGTAAAAAAAATCTGCCGAGTTAGCAGCCGAGTTATAAATTATTAATGCGGGTATTATCCGCGTAGTCCGGCTGAGAAGCATTTATGGGCACAAGACAGGGCCCTATCGTCTTCGTCGTCATTGTAGTCTTCGGCGTCTTTGGATATGATTCAACTGTCTGTCTGTACGTATAGTGTGTACAGAACACTTGGAATTCAATGACTCGATGACAACGGCTTCTTCATCCCCCTGATCCCGTCGATTATGACAAGTATTGCTCGACTCGAATTTTATTAGAAACTTTGTGGACAATTCATACACGTACACGTAACTAAGGTAATTTTTAAATACAGAGTTGCGACTGAAAAGACGATCGCGTATTTTTTGAAAAAATTGTAACGATATTTTACGCGCTAAAAAATTGTTTTTCGTAACTAAATCCACCAAGGATTTTACGACTTTTATGATTGATCGTACGACTTTCTACCCCGAGATTATCAAAATTTTAAGTATCGACGATGTCTTTGATCGAGTGTACGGAGCCAACATAAATCTTTGATATATCGCGACCCAAGTGTCTTTTCAGTGGCCCGTTGAAAATGATACGCGGCCTGTATACACAGCCGAACACATTGTGCTCGTGGCTCCGGCCAATGGTGCGGCTTTTTGCTGGCGGCCGTGCGTGTGTCGTTGACGGTGCTTTTATTGGCGCATAACTTTCTTTACTGTCGCTCGTTTACGAGCGAATAATTGCAGGACGATTTCGGTGCAGCTCCACTCGCAAGCCTGCGAGGCGGGGGCAGGTTTCGAAATGTGGAGCATCGATAACGACCGCGCGGACATCGCGAAAAGATTAGATGTCGTTTCCAGGCGAGCAGTTTTCACGATGATTGCCGCGTCTGATCTGGTACGTGACGACTGATGTCTCTTGACGCGGAACCAAACGCCCCTGGGGGTGGCGTACTCTCTCTCTCTCAAGATCAGGCGACGGACGTAATTTTACAAAGGAAACGAAATCTAACGCTGTAACTGGTTAATTTTGGGAGTGGTTTTTCAAAAAACAAAGGTTCCATTCGACAAGTTCTGAAATCTGATTTCATAAATTGCCGATAATCGGTAACTATGAATTCATAAAAAGCAAGAGGCGGTAGAATCTTGAATCTTCTTTCAGTTAGGATGGTTGAGAAATATTCAAAATTTCAAACACACGCTGCTTGACAAAAATGTCAATGAAATTCTTTCGGCAAAATATTGTAATATTGCACTCTATATATACATATATTTATGCGACGGACTTTTGAATTTAGAAACTATATTTAAAATATTTGATTCACAAATGGTATCATTTACATTGTTAAACAAAATAAAGTGTCATCTACTTTAAGAAGATTAAATTAAAAAGATACATATTACCCTATTTAAACCGTTACCTATTTAAACACTAATTCAATCTCGCATGGTGAGAACACGCTTTCACCATAAATACTGACGAGTGCGTGCGCGGTTCGCTATACACTGCCAAGTAATGTATTTCGTCCGCGATAGACGGATAAATTAGCGGCGTAATTCCGCTCTTCTTCCAATTGCGCGCTAGCGTAAACATTCTCGATCGTATATTTCATGACTGCGATTCGTTTCCTGGGACCGATGCGAGTGAACGGTCATGATATCGACTACTGCCTTCGGCGGTTACACGGCTACCGTCGCTGTTAGTCATAATTAAAGAATGATTAAGACGCGCGTGGTACTCGCGTTACCGCTCGTATGTTTGTCAGTTTGATTCCAACCGAGATACGCTGCTGCGCGAATGTTTGCTCACTCTTGACAAGATGTAATTTAATCAAATTCGATATTCAAATTTATTGCTACGTAATAATATTGCAGATAAGAGTGCAACAATTTCATTCTCTACATGGTCATTATCGGCCATGCATAATATATTAAAGTACCTTTTTTTTTTTTTTTAAAAAAAAAAAAAAAAAAAAAAAAAAAAAAACATTTTCTTGAGCTTACAACACATGATACAAATGCAACAATAAACGTAAAAATCGAAAGCAATGACAAGAATGTAATTTGTACTGTGTGATTATTAATTGCTGCTCTAACTACTTGTTGACTGTATGCGTGTGTAGGAATGTTGCTCCTAATCGTCAGTTTGCCACTGATTTGTACATATTTATAAGCTAGAAATCGATTTGCACATTTGAAATTTGCATTGAACGATGGAGAAAATGAAACTACAAAAATTATAATTTTCCGTTTTCTTCGATATTGGAATGGCAGACAGCACGTGTTAACTAAAGCGGAGTTAGCTAAAGTAGCCACGAAAAATAATGTCGTACATTAACGAAAAACGATTCATAGTGTCAAATTTAAATTTCATCGATGCTGATATAAACTGTAGAAAAATATTAGAAATACGTAATGACCAAAATTTTTAAAATGACGAATCTTTGATTTCCTTTAATATCGAAATGATAGACGACACTGTAATTAAGGAAGACAAATTTTCTTTGGTCAGCCACCACAACCTATCGAAAAAGTAGAGCAACCAAGGAGAACGTCATACATAAGTAAAGGATGATTTATGTGCTGTCTGTTTTGCAAAGTCACGTGTAACATTCCAGACACTTGGTAGACGGAGAACGCGCCAATAAGATTATGCAACAATGTGACGTGCGTCGGCAGAAAGTCGGGTTTTGCAACGTTCGTTTTTAGGGCATTTGTCTCGCAGCTGCATCCCTTCACGTTTATGATTTAAGCCCGCAGCACGTGCACCCGCTCCTTCTTTTTCTTCTTCTTCTTCTCTTCGCTTCTTTTTTCCCCTTTCTTCGGGAGCGATCGCGACGAAGGATAACACGGCGAGAATTTATAGATGCGCAGTCACGAGCAGAGCCTAACAAACAGTAGGCCTTGGTACGCTTTCCGCGTCTCGTTGACGATTATCCGCGATAAGTTCGTATCGCGAGTAGGAAGCGCGGTGTTGCATCGCTTGGAGCGAAGCAGTTGAACGTTCTCTCTTGCGAGGACGAAGAAAGTATTTTCACTAGAAAAATTAATACGTTGAAATGTTACAGTTGTAACATTGAATCAATTGTAATTTTGAAAACGAGTCTGACTTGTCAAGCAAATGAAATTCACGTAAGAAATATCATCGTGAACACGCAAATAAATGCAAAGAATTCTTCTATTGACAGTTTTCGTCACTGGAAAGTTCTTCCATCGTCCACTAATAATAAAATAAAATAGCAGAAATAAAGAAAAGGTTTCTTAATACACTTCCCTTTTCCCCCCATCTTATTTTACATCTTGAAATCTCGAGAGAACGAACGGCGCAACGAAACGTTTCGAGCGGGTCAAACATTCGTAAACACGAGTTTCACTGGGGCAAACCCTTTCTCAGTTTCCCTAAATACTGCTCGCACCTTCGCGGATCTTTCACGAGCTGAGAGCCAACAGACGGCCGCGAGACGGTCAGGGGGATAGCTGGTTTGAAGAATGGTGGAATTCACAACAAACTTGGCTCTCGGAATCTCCGTGCAAATGAGCCGCGCATAGGAAGGGCGAAACTACTTATTTTCGGATCTCCGGGAATGTGACGCACCCCGCGGTTCCAGCGGCGTCGGGTGTCGTTATTTCGGATGGTGGATCCGAAGCCCGCGTCGGGGACACCAGCTGGAGCGACCATAACATCGGCCTCGTTATTCGGTGCTAATGACGCCGCGAGCGTTGAATTTATGGTGTTGAGACTTAATGGGCACGTGGATTTCGCGCGCGACGCGCGTGGGTGAGACACGCTCGCGTAAATCGAGCTTTCGAGGAAGAGATTTAGGAAAAATGTGTCGACCCATTTTCGGATATTTAGTGCCCCTTGTGCGCTGATGTGGTGTTGTCAGTTTCGAAAAGACGTTTCCGATGGGTGGGAATTTTGAGTAAATCAAAGTGTTTATTTTAACAACGTATACTCTATTTAATACTTTACGAGTCATTACGGTGGTTCACGAAGTTGCTCGAACACTTGCAAGAGAAATATAAACGTGCGTTGTATAAACGAGACAGAACTCTCGGGATTACATCGATAAGATTTGAAATCAATCCAAGAGTGTACAAGATGTTTGTTTCAAACATGTAATAATTTATAATAAAACGTCGCGAAAGAAACTTTGCGAGAGAAACGACGTGGCAGCGGATCAAGCTCGCTATCGGCGATGCTCGTTCGCGCGCTTGTTACTCGCTGTAAACATCTTTTCTCTTATCTCTGCAGGAACTGGAGCTCCGTGGCGCTTTATAACCGGACGATGAAAGGTCGAGTCGCATCTAAGGCTGCGGGAAAAGTGAAAGACACCCGTTGGAAGAAATAAAGACGCGGCCCTCTCTTTGCATCTTTCGCGCGTATATTTTCTCTCTTTCGTGACTGTCGACGATTTTTACCGTCCGACTTTCCAAGCCAGTCGTATTATATTTGCTCGAGAAACCGGCCAGTGTTTCAAAATTGTTCGTTGTTTTTTTTTTTTTTTTTTTTTTTTTTTTGTTCGTTAAAAACGGACGCGTTTTCTTTATATATATATATATAGAAGTGAGACGTAATTCTAAATGCGATATAAATTTTAGACTAGATTATTAGTTATTAATTCTCATATATGAGGTGAAATAATTGAAGTGAAATTAGCGACTCTCACATGACGATTTCTTGTGAGAAATTTATGGGCTATTTTATATTTCGGAACTATGAACTTTATTTTGGGACGAGACGTATGGGATGTAAAGCATAAAAATAGTGTAATCTAATAATTAACGGAACAATTTAATTAGTCATATGGGATGCAGCATGTAAGACATTAGAGAAGATAAATGAAATATTAACAACGAAAATGAAGACAAAAGGACACGAACATATTCGCATATTGAATAAAAAATTGGTACTATTGGTAGTATTATACCTATGTAAAGATAAATTTCACGGAATGTCGAAACTCCTTAATAGAATGGATTTAAGTACTTCAGCGATACACTTTAGCGAGTTTATGGCAAGTGTCCGAATACATTCGCAAACAGCCGTAAATATGTCCCCTTAGAAAGAAAACAGCAATGTTAATAACACAGCAAAGAAACAAGTATCGCTCGAATAAAATGTATCGATACAAGCATTTCGTCACCGTTTTTCTGGCGTCTTCGCCAATCAACCAGGTGGCCAACGCAACGAGCGAGATTCCAATCTTCGAAAAACCGAGGGATACCAAGAAAGGGACCTGGATGTCGTTCTCGTTACCGTCTCGCGAACACCCATTATCCCTGTTATCGCGCGAAATGAAGCGATTAGTCGACGATTGCCAGATTCTGACTGAACCTTGACGCGCAAAAACCCTGTACAGGATGGGACAGATTCCATGGAAACCGAGGGAATCCAGAACGAGGATGGTAAATAGGGACTGAGACGAAGGTCGGAGCGAGAAAAGAGATGAGAGATCGAGGAGGAGAACAAAGTGCACGCCTACGAGCGGGACAAATTCCACGGAAAGACGATCATTGATTGATTCCTAGACTCGTTCTTCGTTGCTTTCTCGACCTTCCACTCTTTCTTCGTGGGCACGTTGTTATTGGCGAGAGAACATCCGTTTTTAAGAGAATCGTACGTAATAACTTGAGATTTTGAATCTTTCGCTACGTACTGTGTTATTAACAGGTTGAATGCCACGCCAGTTTGACAAGGATTGACGCCACGGGCAATTGCCACACATCGTAATATGCGCGGATAATAAATTGTACATTTCTGGTGTAAATAAAACTTTTCTTAGATGTTTTACACTGCATTAATTTCTTCACACTATTGCGTTAACGATGATAATGATAAAAACTCATATATATTACAAGTGTTGACATTTGCTTAAATTATATTTAATTATATATTTCGATGAATCTGGGCGCGCCGGTCACTGGTGCCCCCATGGCGCCACCGCCAAGTTGAGTGCCGGTCACCGTGGCATTCAACGTGTTAACTGACAATCGTGATATTTTATTTACATTCATTTTTACCTATTACGTGCATCGTGCGCGTGTTCTCAGTTTCCAGTTTCTGGAAAATATAAGCAACCGTAAGAATCCAAAGTCTGCGTGCGCAACGTCTTTCACTGCGATCTCCTAAATAAAACACCAACACCTAGAACGAGCGCCCATTGCGGCGATACAACTGCACGCACACGCAAGCGGAAGAATTCTTTTCGCGAGGTGAAAAATTCATTCTGGACCGGATTCATCGGAATGGCTCGCGTTTAGAGGCAAGAAAGCGGCGAAAAAAGGGTAGTAAGTTTTTCACCCACGCGGCCGCGTTGCATTCCGTCGCAGGCAACGCGATCGCTCGCGCGAATCTTGATGGAATTAACATTCCACCGTCGGACGATTTCACCCCTCCTTCCAGTTTATTTAACGATCGCCGTGACACGATACTAATATGTCGCCGGGCAGCGACGTCGAGCGGTGTCTTTGAAGGCTTTGGCGTAATAAATTAATCTATTAGCGCCGCGACCGTGCGCGTTGGTTCATGCACGCCGAACCGAGGATAAAAGGAAGGAAAGAAGCTGGACGAGGGGCAACTGCGGGAAAAGGAAGTCGAGGATCCGCTGTAATCCCCAATTAGGCCGAAATTGATTAACCCGGATTACCAGCAGCGGTCGTCCTCGTTGCTGGTCCAACCCGGAGGATATCGAACCATTGACTAACTAGGATAAATCACTTGACCTCCGCGCCATTTTCGCGTCGCATTCTACCATCGATTTAGGCGAATTCTGCACTGCAGCGCTAATAACTTTTAAATAATAATTTATAACAGTGCATTTAAGACAAGCGACATGAATTATTGAATGAAATAATTGATATAATTGTTTAATCGTGACAGAAAGATTGTGGAAATTATTAAATAATGTTTAGAAATGAAATGATTTAATTGTTTTAAATGAATCATTTAAACTATAAAATAACGCATTTCTATGATATTTTTGTATATTATTTAATAATTTCAACTATTTACTTTTAACAATTGAATCAGATTAAATTCCCATATATGAGTTTTCACGCATTATTTCAAAGCTTGAATAACTCATTTATAACAATTAAACTATTTTATTTACAGCAGTGGAAAAAATATATTTCTTTCTGAAGCAATAAACAAGCGAAAATTTTCACTTTTAAACAATTGGAATATCCAGAAATATTATTTAAAAATTCACTTCTAAAGTTTGCGTCGATGTATTGTACTTATATGTCTGTGGCACTGACAATACTGATTTAAGAAGAAATATTCACAACGTAGAAAAAGATTTGGACGAAATTAATGAGAATAGAGTTTGAGTGCAAAAATTTAAACATGAAGAATTTACAGTAAGTTTTAAAAACTGATCGAAAATTTTGCTTAAATGTTAACAAGAAGACTAGGAATCTTATGCAACTATGGTTGAATTTTATTCTAGAATAGAATCAAAATAACAAGCGACTTTGTTTCATTATCGAGTCTATAAAAATCAAATTTAACATCAGAGACAACTGATTTATCCCCAGGTGATTGATTCGATAAATTATCTCGCAAAGATTTGCAAAAAAAAAAATATATATATATATAGGAAGCTATCTGAACTAAAGTGTTTTGCAACGTCGACGAACAAACGCGTGGCTCGAAAGTCAGAAAACATGCTTCAAAACCGACAACTTACAACGATCTACCATTAAACGGGAATCAAGCGTACCGTGACACGCTCCGAATCGATAAATAACAAAGGGGAAAAAAGCTAGTCGAACGTGGGCGTATATTTTATTGCTTCGTGCAATAGAAAGTCTTCGAGAACGAAAGGTGCCGGACGATAATGGGGATAACTCAACGATTCGAGCCGATCTTTCTAGATTGCCACCATTGTTTCCACCGCGACGAAAACCACGGACAGAGTAGCCCAGAGTATAACTCGTTGACTAAGCGGACGCCAGCAATTACCGTAAATTCAACGCGTTATCGTGATTTCGACGTTTGAGAAGACAGGACGTAATAATTGCAAATGAATTAATTAGTCATGGCTGAGTGCGTCTCATCAGCAAAGCGCGTGTCCCGCGCACTACGCTGTCTGCAGATCGCTCACTGTCGATCTACCGGAATCGGCGCGCACTCGCTCGCCCACGCAAAGGAAAATCTTTCCGCGTGATGGATTACGCGGATACTCGGGCCCTAGACTCCGCGGAATCCAGCTTCGACTATCGAACTCTGATGTGGAGTAACCGAACATTTATCACCAAGTCAGCGAACTACCATCCTACGTGTGCACAAGTAGTGGACGAAAGAAAGTTCGAAACTGAAAGTTTTATACTTGTAGGACGTCGTTGTGATTATTCGCAGCGGAAAAATGTTACAACGAAAAACGAGTGGTTTTGAAGTACGTACGTTCTGACGCTATTAACTTCTTTGTGGGTAAACTTGCGATACTTTTTGCTGGAGTCGTACGTTCCCAAACGCATCGATCGTCGCAGCTCGACATTCTGTAAAAGAAAATAGATTTAACAAAGAAGAGAATTAATTTTAATTTCATGTAAAATATTGTACGAAAGACAAATGTGTATTTTTTCGTGAAATACTTGAGAACTCTGGAAATAACAGAATTCAGGAAATCCATATTTCATAAGGTTACGGTACGAAGTGTGGTTACAGAATAATACAATCGATCCCTTCCGTAGTTTCGTTTCGTTTGTTAATACTATAAATTGATTTCATTTCTTAACTCCGCGGGTTGAATTCATTTGTACTCCATTTAGCTTCTCTTGGTTAATTGACTTTACACGTTCAGAGACTCGTCTCGATGGAAAAAGGCGTTGCTTACTTTCCCAAAATTTTTCAAAATTGTTTAATCCAGTTTCACGAGGTCGTATCTCCCGCCATTAAGCGTCATTAAAGACAAATCGAACAACCAGTCGGCAAGATTGATACCGACAACTTCCTCGATCATATCGCCCGAATTATAGCTAATTATCGGAGTAGTCGGTGAAAACTCACGGCTCGTCGTTCGGATCCTCCTCGGCTCGTTTGCACTTCTAGATCCCGGCGAATCTGGCTGATGCCTCTGATCCTCGTTCCAATCTTAATTGCCCGAATTAGTCAGAAGCTTGACTAATGCCGCTGGTTTATATTCACTGTGCTACGTCAGGGTGTGTGGGCAGAGAGGGTGGAGAGAGGGGGGAGAAGGGGGGGGGGAGAGAGAGAGAGATTTGGAGAGAGACAGGCGGGTGGATACAGCAATTTGTCGTAGACAGAGGAGAAGCTTCTCGGAAACTGCAGTGGCTACGCGAACATCCGGAACAACTCGACGATGATTCACATTGAATTAGTGAGCGCGTACACACACCCACCGTACGTGGGTCCTCGCCACTCGTATAATTGCCACTAATTGTTTGCGGAAATTTAGAGTTTGAATTAGAAATGGGTTAATCGCGTCGAGGAAAGTTGAGAACTGTCGATTCTTAAGTAATTTATTGGACAAGAAATTGTTAGATTATTATATTATAGATCAAGGGTATCCGGTTTGATCATGTTTGATCAAGAAAAGAGACAGTGTAATTTTTGTACCGTTATCTGTACCGTAATGATTATGTGATAACATAATTGGTCTCCGCGTGAATAAAAATTAATTTTTAGCTGATAATGTTTCTTTCCAAAAAAGTGTTTAAAGTATAACTCTAATATTTAAATAAGGAGACCTCCTTGAAACGAAACGGCAAATTTCCGGAATGAACCGCGCGTGGATAATACCAACAGACTTACGAGGGCGTATTACACGGTCAGCGAGCCCCCGGTATTCGAGTCTCGGGATCCGGCCGCAGTCAGGTGAGCCAAGGCGCCCGGAGCGCCGCTGATCACTTTGACCTACGACCCCATCAATCATCACCAAATCACACACCACTTATCCGAACGCGCGCACGAAAGCGGTGCACGTTCCTGTAATGCACGTAACGAGGAAGAGCGCGTTCCTACACCTTCGCGTTTACCGATGCACCCTCTCTCGTCCGCGTGATCCTCTACGCCCACGTAACCTCGCCCTGGCAATTATCGTCGACGTTTCGTTCCCCCGCCTCATCGCCTCGATTCCTCTCATTCTTCCCCGTTTCAGTCCTCCTTTTTCTCTTTCTTTCTCTCTTCCCTTCTCTCTTTTAATTCATTTCGTCACGCCGCGATCGTGATTGCGTCTTATCGCGTTACGCGAAGGCAAACCTCGTGAGAGGAGCCTGCACCTCGCAAAGGGGTCAACAACGCGTGCCTCGCGATCGAGATCGATGTTTGGGAATCTTGCGTAATTGAATGTCGAACGGTATTGATACTTTGTAGAGGGGTCACGGGAATTTTCAGGTACTTTATGGGTTGATTTATTGAAAGAGGTGAAGAGGTTCCTGGTTTGGAGGATGTATGTGGTTGATGTACGATGAAAGGAAGGGAGAGAAGGAGATAGAAGAATGAGGAAGGAAAATGGGAGGAGGAAGATTTCGTTAGTGGACTCATCTGGATGAAAATGGAACTTTCTATGAAAAAGGTACGAATGTGACCTTAATCGGAGCTTGATTTGTAATAAAATTAAATTGCTACTGAAGCGTGTGATAATTTTAATTAGATATGTTTCTATTTATAATAAAATCTATCACGTGATTTAAGCTAAAATGATACTTTCTCTACTTTAATAATTTTAGTATCTACCATTATACATTCTCTATTGATAATTTAATGATAATTAAATGATAAGTGTAGAATATTCCGATTGCCAAAAACAATATTTAATATTTTTTATTTATGCTTCCAATTGTCATCATTCCCTCCTAGTCATTACAATCTTAATTCCTTTCTTTTCACGAGAAAGGAATTAATCTCTGCACAAAATTAAAATTTAAATCTGACACCCTGATTACTTCAAGTCATTTCACTCAACAAAATACGGCATTCTACAAACTTGATTCGCTGTCTGAAATGCATTTTAAATCGCAACTGATCGAGATCAAACTACTGCCAATTCCAGCCTTTCGCGTCCTGGCATCCTGTGATCTCGGAGCATCAGATCCATCGTTCGACTCGATGGTTGAAACGTGCACTCGATGGCTGTCACTATTCTCGAGATGCAGCGGCAAAGGCCTGAGAAAAATCCATCCGCGTATCGACGATCGACGCTACCGAATGGAAACACTATCGCGAAGAGGACTGGTCGATCCATCGAAAGACAACTCTCGATTCGAATCGATCGTTTCAGTCAGGCTGCATCTATGCGTCCGTCATAACTGACACTTAACATTACTTTCTTTCGCATCTCTCTTTCACCCTCTCTCTCTTTCTTTTTCTGACGTAGCCATGGGTTCTTGTTGTAGCCGACTGTTCCGTCAAACTGTTCCTCCTTCCTCGTTTCTTCCATTTGCTTTAATATAGAGGGTGTCGCGTAACTCGTAGCGCAATTACTGCAATAACGAGTTTCTCATTTGAGACCTTGTTTGATAGTTCGAGTTTAATTTGTCAACTACGCACATTTTTGAATTTGGTCAATTCCAGATTGAATAAGAGTGAGTTGACCCTCTGAAAAGCTGAAAATAATATTAAAATAACAATATTATTGACGATATTAAAAATATTAATATTTTAATATTGAAAACTGTGCAAGAAAAAATCGTATCAATGTTCCGATAATCATTCAAACCATTTCATTCAGAGTGATCTAACAGAAGGAATATATACGTAGAAAACGTAGAATAAAATTGTTTCAAGAAAATAGTCTTCGAGCATAATTAAGAATTTAATTTTCTGAAAAATGTTGAAAAAAATGATGAAAAAATATTATTCCACGTTTTTGGTCTTGCTTTCGTGGAGTAGAATTGTCGATTAGTCATTCCTATATCCAGAATTAAATGTCCAAATTTAAATGTACACGGTTAATTCTCAAACTCGATTCTCTTTCGACTTATTTTTCCACGCACAATTATCTCCTCTTCTGTCGTGCCACTGGTTACACGACACCCTGTATTTCTCGTTCTCGTTAGTTCGTCGATTTACATGTGAATATCGGGCGTTGACGGACGCTTCTTCAGTTACTAACTCTCTGTCTCTCTCTCTGTCTCTCTGTCTCTGTCTCTCTGTCTCTCTCTCTCTCTCTCTCTCTCTCTCTCTCTCTCTCTCTCACTCTGTTTCGTCGGTTCTCTATCGTACCTGTCACAGAAACCTCTTCCCCGAGCATCTTTCGCTAGACCATTAACCTTCGTCTACTTGAAAGGGTCTGGCTGGTAGCGTCGTCTCCTCGTCTCCTTCCTTTTTTTCTTCTCGTTTCCCAGTGTAATCGCGGTTTAGACGTTGATGAACAAACTGAGTTAATTGAGCAGCCATTAATCGGCAACATGTCCGTTGAAAATTAGACGCGCGCCAAGCTTTAAGTAGATATATACGCAAGGACAAAAGACTCGGTGGCTCACGAAGATACAAGGGAGGATAGATAGATAGAGAGAGAAGAAGGAAGAAGGAACACACAGTAGCCGCCCCTTGTCTGTTCGAATGGAATTTCTAATACCGATAAAAGCGTTCCTTATGCAAATGCCCTTAATACATGTCTGAGTGATCGAGCATCCTAGTTAGCTTTGATTTCTGCTGCGGGCTCAACAGCTTGACAGCACTAATGAGTCGTCGAGATCGTGGGTCCGGTAAGTCAAGTTTGTAAGGGCCGAGATAAAGAAGAAGGGGGAACGGACGACGCACGGCGAAAAGAACGGAAACTGTGCGCGATTCCTTTCTTTTTTCTTCCTTTTCTTTGGACAGTTGATTGCGTTTTTTTTTTTTTTTTTTTTTCGTTGATCATGCTCGGCAGTTTTTCCAAGCGTGTGGTCACTTGTCGTGAAAAATCTTTAAATATATATATTTAAGAATATTAGAGAAATTTTGATAATTTTGATGACATAGAAGTGTTGATAGAAATTATACACACGAAATGATTGTTTAATCCATCTTCATCACGAAAGAAAATACTGCTGAATAATACCAAACGCGAAATAACTGCATAGGGAGTAATCTTGCCTGCTTTACTTTGTAAATAATTAGCCTAATAGTTTGTATGCATATTTGGAATGTATTTGCACATACCCGTACTATGTAGTCAATAAAATTTAATAAATTCAAAAAGTTAATATACGTGATGATGAAACATCTTAAACATGTGTTAAATGTGACACTAAGGATCCAACCTACCTAAGGTTAGGTAGATTTGTACGCATGACATATATTTATATTTGCAGTAAGTGCCTTAAGTGGACTTTTAATTTTAGTTTAATACTTGGAGTTTATGTTTACAAATACAATATAATTATTAATTTAAAATTATAAATTGGCATCATTGTTCATACTAACGATATTTTAAAATATTTATTACAACACGTTCGAAGAAGATATAGAAAGATATACGTTTAGAAATACCTAAATGCTCTATAAACATGTGTGTCACATGAACGATGTAATTTCATTTATTTCAGTATGGCTTCTTTCGGTACCGGCGAAATAAATGTTCTTCGTAGCCCTAATTTATACGCTTGTTTTTGATCTTATTATCGAGATACTTGCAATTATATGTAATAAAACAGAACGTAGTAATTTCTACTAATTGGGTCTAGAGTAGCGGATAAAAGTTGCAAATCGGGGTGAACTACGGTGTTAAAACATATATATATAGACACATGTGTAGATGTGAACATTTTATTAAATTGAGAACGTTTATGTATATTTCGCTCTTTACGAATGTAGATAAGAAGAAATAAAATTTAATTAGTGGCATATTTTAATTACTGAGCATTATAGCGAGCAATTAACTTTGCATATCTATTTATTCAGATTTTATTTCTATTTATTCAGATTTTATTTCTATTTATTCTCTGTACTTTTGTACATTTGCACTCTACGCTTGTAGTTTTTAATTTCTCATAAAATAATTTTGTAGTTATTAGTCTCGCATAAGCGTATCCATAGTCGCTATCATATTCATCAAATTATATAATATGCTTTCCATTAATTTTTAAATAGCATAAATCATTTATGAATCTCTTATCAATTTCTATTCATCCTTCCTATTATTTCACACATTTTCATTCTTGCATTTTTTGTAACATTTTCAATACCTTATTATAAATTCATAAATCAATATTAATAACGAATATTAGCAGTCTTTTTTAACGCGAGTTTCAAAAGTTTCCAATAATGACTGTATTTGATCTTCAGCTTCAGCGTTTACCATCTTTACAAATGTAACAGAAGAATGAACAGCAGAGAATTCTTTTGGATTAATTGAATTTATCTAGTAAGAACAATTAAAATTTCTCACTGCAACATCATAGAATCTATACCGTTTGCTTTTACTAAAAAAAAAAAAAAAATTGTTTCTTGTTCTGTCTGAAACTTGACACAAGTCTATCATTTGCCATTTAAATATAAATCTACATAGTATCATCGTTACGGGACCTCATGGTGCGTTTAGATCATCAAACGAATGCTCATTTCTTTTCTACTTTGTATTGCATTTGCACATACCTGATTACAATGAATGCCAGTGTAATAATGCTAGTCGTGCGTTGTGTCAGCGTAATAAGAAATTACAAGGTATTTAATATATCCAAATATATCCTAATATGTAAATCAGAAAATTATTTAAAAAATCGAATATTCATTATCGTTCAGGGAACTATCATTCACGCTGTGTGGAGTGCAAGTGTAATTAAGAAGTAACGTAAAATGAATAATGTTGACGCAACATCTGAATTTGATCGAAGCGGTGCACAAACAGGTATTCCGTTCAGCCTGCAGGGACCATTAGACAAGCGTAGAACCATCGAATTCGCACGGTTCTCAGGGAACAAGACGTCGCGTCGTGTCCGCGTCTACGAAACGAACACCGACGAACGCCGTAAACGCCGGGCAATAAATATCTTTATGCAAAGCTCGCTAATAAACATTGTCTTAATGATCGAGGATCTCGGATCTTCCGTCTGGATGAGGGCAGCCTGGCAGCACTAATGAGTTCCCGTAGAAATCGAAGAGATCACCGCGGGTCCAGCTCGGAGAACGGGAACGAAGCTTCACCGGCAACGAGGATTGAAAGAGGGGCAGCACATGGCATGGAGGAGAGCAGAGAAAGAGAGAGAGTGAGAGAGTGTGTGAGAGAGAGAGAGAGAGAGAGAGAGAATGGAGAAAAAAAAAAAGAGTCGAACGAGGGGAACTCGGACCGATTTGTTAAGATATCTCTGAGGCTGGGTCTCGCGACCAAAGTACGCGACCACGGCACGGAGACGTATTATGTACACCGGTTCGGTCCCAATTAAAAGTTATCGAACGGTCCAGCCCCGCCTACCGAGATCTACGGTTTCTAATTATCGGGTAAAACATTATCCCCCCCCCCTCTTCGCCCCTCACTCCTCCGCCGCGATAAAACCAGCCAGCGATCACTTGGGTCCACGCCAAAAATGTATATTTAGTCGCCGGACACCTAACGCTCGATATTAATAACTCGATATCACTTAAAATATCGCGCAACAAGACTCCGTCTGTCGTCTGGCTATTATTTTTGCCCTCTGCGTGCAACGCGATCTATGCGTCTTCTTCTTCTCTTTTTTCGTTTTGTTTCTATGCTATTGACAAAGAGAATTCAGCGAGGCAACGTGTAATGTTTAATAAATATGGTTGACAAGTATAACAATATAAAGTAATTGTACATTCGTTTTCAAGAGCGACTGAGAAGGTTTGATGAAAACGGTTTCGCTATTACACTGAGATTCCAAACTCTGTTTCGAAGGCATGGTAATTCTTACGTTTCTCGATGATCTTTCAATGCGAGAGAATCAAGATTATTCAATTATTCACTTTTTTGAAGTGATTGTCATATTAATGCAATTATCCGATCAACTGAACACAATCCTACAAGTGCTCCTATTAGGTGCTTGTCTTGTACTTTTCATAACTGGGATAGTTGCTATGAATTGTTGAGAAATCCCATTTAACAGAAAGACATAATGATGATCAAGGAAAAACATGTGGACATTATTTCATACATTTATCTCAAACAAATTTATACGTGTTATCTTCTTAGAAGAAATGAACTTGCAGTATCTAGAATTAGTAATTAATTTGTTTTACAAAGAAATATTGAAATCCTGTAATAAAATAAAAAAGTTGATAAGAAACAGAGTTGATCAACGTGTCTTTGAAAAAACTCGTACATCTACGTTATAATTCGTGTATAAATATAATTTTTTACAATCAAACACTCTTCAAGAAGAATATTTTCCACTCGAAACATTGCATGTTCCAATCTGACGCAAACACTACGTAGCAAAAACATAGTCTTCCTCCTGTTTTGAGACGTTCTCCAAAATGTCTCACCAGATCTCGACGCCATTTCGTTGCGTCGAAGCATCGCGACGCTGCAATCTACGCGACGGAAGAGACCGAGGATGGCCAAAAAGGACGGAGGAAACGAGGAGGAGGAGAAAGAGGTCCAGCTTGAAATTTCCGCATTGCATTCCCATGAGATTCGCCCTCCTCGCGCGCCGCTCCACCATCGCTCTCCCTTTTGGTCTCGCTCGATCTGCGTCAGGGTGAGGCAACGATTCATAAAGTGGTTTACACCGTAACCGTGCGCGCCAGTTCATATCTTTCAATTACGCTGTGAAAAGTAGAGAAACGAGACGACGTCTCCCGCGACTTTTCCCCCTCGAATTTCGCGAAAACGTTGCTCTTGCTGCCTCGCGGAACTCTAGATACGTTCTCGGCTTGGCGATTCGACAATCGGTCTCCTTCTGCCGCTCTTTCTCTTTCCTTCCATTTCTGGTTCCGACAGCCACTTCAGAGTGTCAGGAATGCTCGACTCGAGGCATGGCATCCCGCGGAGTTGGCAGGCACCGAGGATTGAAGGTGCGTTCACAGCGGCCGCTATTTTCGAATCCACCCGCCTTCGTCGTGTCAGGTGAATCGGGCAATCGCGATTGGCTGACACTACTTCATTCGCTGCTCTGATTAACGTTCCTCTATTTACTATGTTTCTGTCGATGTAATGATTTATCCCTAATTAGTAGGTAGATTCGTTATTAAGCCACGAAGGAGCCCAGCAACAATTTATTGTAGCATTACGAATATTACTTCATCATACGTCACATTTTATTTTGGAATTTCCTTTCGTAGTCCTACTTCTTCGATGATATAAATCGATTGAAAGTAGCAAATTGAATGCTGTGGTCTTTGATAAGTTGACAAGATATACTAATATAGAAACTCCGCGAATTCATAAAAATGAAATTAATTAACTTGATAGAGCATTATACTTGTTACTACAAGTACGAATAAAAAAAATATGTGTTAAGTGTATCTAGCCTTATTTAAAAGAAGCATAAACTTCAGAAGCCATGTACCATATAAGCCATACAAAGCTAATATCACGTTCACCCATTACCTATAATTTACATATGTGTATGTAATTACATGTTACGCACAATTCGTATTAAAAACGAGAAATGTCAAAAATGTTAAAATCAATAATATTCATTTGTCGTCTATCTTTGATTTATACAATTCTATACAATTTCCACCTAATCATAGCAAGAATGTTAAAAATAATAAAGTAAAGTTTACTCTTTATTTTTTTTAGGCGAAATGTTCGAAATCATTCTCCTCGGCTGTGTCATTGTTGAAAAGTAGGTCGCTCGTATCTCAAGTCTCTGGGGTGTCGAGTCACCAAATTGTACTCCGGGGTAGAATATCGTGGATTGGCGTCGATAAGGGGTCGCGATTTAAGAGTTCCGACTGCAGCTCAAGTAGTCGAACGAGGTGGCACTCGTGTGTGCCAGAAAACAAATTGGAGCACTCGAAGACAGATAGACATCGACGCAAAATCGTACTTCCAACAGCGAGGATGACGACGGGAACCGCGGCTACACCATCGCGTTAAATGTCCTCGTTATCCTTGCGTCGATAAACGATCGATACGTGAGATCAAGATCCACGCCGATGTATTGTGTACAAACAGCCTGGAGCGAGAGAATCGATAAAATCATCAAAACATTAAAATGAACGATGGAGTATTCCTTTTATTTATATTATTACATTCTATTAGAGTATTTCTAGAAATCACAAGGTTGTACGATGCATTCGCGAAACGCATGAAAGAACGACACCCGAATGACTGATGTGAACTACTGCTACGGCCGTAGCTCGATCGACTTGTTCGTGAATTACGCGAACGATCTGTCCGATCGATGTGAAGATTTCATGGCGTTTAAGGGATTTTATATAATTATATTAAAAATATAAGAAATGTTCAAGATAAAGTGCTGGTTGTAATTTTTAATTGAACGAAACTCTATTTTTTATTATTGTATCTATAAAAAGTTATACAACTTGTACCCTAGTACGATGCGTCTCACTAAAAGGACCAGAAGCAACTGTTCCAACTAGGAAATGAAGACGACTTTTTTGCCATAAAATTTGAATCGATAAAAAACAAATTACAGGCGCAATCGCTCAGTACGAGACAACGCCACTCCTACTCGAGGTCTAGCCCACGCCCCTTTGCGAATCACGTGACCCAAATCAACCAATCGCTAATTTTCGTTGCATCGTACTGAGCGTTGCACCTGAAGGGGCCCGATTTTCTGGGTTATCCCCGCTAAAATCACTTTCAGTAATAAAATGTAAATAAAAGTGTCTCGAGAATTCCGAACTCCTTTAGATTTGAGAAACTAGTTTTTATACAAGGAGTTGCGTCACTCTTGAAATAGACATGCGATATGATCTACAGGAAATGTTGGAAAATTATTACCTATGTGTTTTATATCTTTCTTGGACGAGGAAACGTTCAGAGAAATTATATAAGAAAAATTTTCTTCATTTTCGATGTATTTGCTAGAACTAAAGACATGTATCCATACCATCGTAGATATGGTCTTATATTATGTAACATACTTTGGCCGTTTTATTATTAATAAATGAACAACGTGAACGAGGCTACTTTCGTGAAATGTCGTGTACAAAGTAAAGATCGTAGATCATACGAAATTTCGAAATATACACAATATACAATGACAAGTATTCTTTTCAATTAGTTTAATGCTACGTACGAATACTATCACATGTTTCCGTATTAATTCGTAATCGTTCATAATCAACCACCTTCCAGTAGCTAAGATTTTTAAGTGGTCCGTTCGAGTCAGGTCTTTCTGAAATTTATTTCAAATTCAAATAAAATTCATAAAGTACTCGATAGTATTTACGATCTATTTAAATCTATTTAAAATCACTAACACGCGTTGGAGGATGCAACGAGACATACAGAAAACGCGTTCGAAAAGAATTCAAGGACGAGTAGATGAGGCGAGAGACCACGCAAGACGAAGGATTACTTATTCATGCGAGACTTTCGGCGCGAAATTGATTACAACCGATAAATCAATCAGCTCGTGCTGCAGGAGCAGCGAAGGAAGATCAGGACGACAGAAGCAACATAATTTTTACGTCAAAATTAATAAATCGGTTTAATTGATTTAATAAGTGCGTCGATTTATGGAAGCAATCAATGTCGGTGGGCAGATTTATTGCGGCAAGACCGTTTGCTCGCGTAACGGTCCGCAAACATCCAGCATCACGAGTCTTTTCTACCCTTTTCCTAAAGGAATCGTACCACCTCCAGCTACTTCTGAAAAAAGTTTCGAGTATTGAACCAGCTCGTAATCGCAGTAACGATGAACTCGTCTGTGAGGCAAGTTTACGTCGTAATTGTAAGATAGAACTTAAATCAATAATGATAACTTGAACTGCTGCAACTTCCTAAAGCCTCTCCGTTGCGATAATCGTGACTCGTCTTTTCCAAAAATGATTGCATCGCGAGTGGGAAAGCAAAGATACCTTTTTCTCGAAAATTGTAAACGATCAAAAGTCTCTAAACACTGAAAAAATTTCCTACCGTCATTTTGAAGATTGAAACCTCTTCTTTACAATAATCTCTTAAAATTTGCTATTTCGTTGAACATCAGGATTTTTTGAATTTCTCTCATTTAATTCAATAAAATGTTGAAGAAAAAAATCATACAGCAAGTTCTAAGGGCTCGTCGTAAAGAGAAGACTGTTTTATTACAGGCGTATTACTATAAAACGTTTGATGAATTAATATCGAACTTTTCTCGAAACTCGGAGAAAGTATATCAAAGTACTATCAATACAAAGAGTATTGCATGTGTGAACGAAATTTTACGGAAATAGCCTATTATTCATAACTGATTAAAAAAAAAAAAAAAAAAAAAAAAAAAAAGAAGACGAGATATAGGTGACGATGCATAAGAAAGAAAGTGTTGATGCAAACGCTTTTGGAGTAATTGTGCAGGTGCTCGCGACGACTACACCGACAAAGATGACCTTTTACCTCGATTGTGCAGACAAAATATGTAGTACATTACTCTACAAAAATTCTTCGTGTTACACCATGATATAAAGCTTCGACAATCCCATTGAGCGTGAAAAAATTGAACCGCGTCGCAGATACGATTGACTGAACGCTCGATGAAATTGGTGTGGAGCTGGTCGGTACGTCGTGTAACAGCGGCGATAAACAACAATAGCTGTGTCATAACGCGAGCACGAGGGCTGGCGTCGCGCGCAATCATCGGTACTTTTCAACAGGTCGATAAAAGTAAATGACTGGCAGCCGCTCGCTGAGGCGTTCGTGGGACGCAAGGCGGCCGGGGATGCGTGCACGCGCGTGCAGAGGAAAAGAAGTCTCGGAAACGCGCGAAACGATACGTCGAAGCCATGCGACGCGCGATTGTATGCAAATCGCGGCTGCATTCGCGGTAGTGTAGGGCGTGTTTGCGCGCGCGGTCGCGTCGCGATCAGCCGATTATTAGACGAGAAATACGCGACTGGAAACGGCCGACCTCCGAGCAACGGGAATCTCCATGTGTTTGTACGCGTCTGTACAAACGCGGAAGATCGTCGCGGGTTTGAAAAAGCGTGACGAGGAAACGTCACTCGCGAGAGAAGAAGATTATTAGCAATATTTCTGAGAGACACAAATGACTGTCTGACTTTTGAGTGTGTTGCGTAAATGCAAAATGCGCGTGTGCTTACATTTTTAAATTTTGCAAACGAATCTGTAAAGTGTTTTATGAATTCTATAAGTATCTGTTCTTATAGAATATCTATTCCACGAAATTTCTCCTTTCTGTAGAAATTTTGCGAACGAATTTTCATCTAGAATTTTGTTACGAAACGAAAAAGATTTTCTAGTTGATTAGTGCAAAAAATAATTTATTAACCCCCTGGCATTTCTTGAAATTATTAAATGTCGTGTTATGTTATATAAATGTACAAAATCTGTACCATTAAGTAGTATTTACCCTCGTAATATGCACAGCTCTTAATTCACCGAAAATACGAAATATGCAAACTAGAAGGAATATGAAACAATTAAGAATATATGTATCACCGAATTATAACAATTAAAAATATGTATTGCCGAATATGTATTTCAATTAAGAATATGCATTACCGAATTAAGAATATGTATCATAATGTCAATTAAGAATATGTATTACCGAATCGTAACAATTAAGAATATATATTGCCGAATTATAACAATTAAGAATATATACGACTACCGAATATGTATTTCTTATCATCCCGAAACGGATGTGTTATGTAAACGATGAATTAATCGGCGACGAGGCGCCGGAAATGAGAGACTCCGCGGCGACCGGAAGCTTAACGGGGTGCGAGAATAACAGAAAGAGCCACGGGTTTTTCTAGATGATTATCCGCCTGCGGCGCTGGTACGGCGTATTAATCGTTATCATCGGAAATGTACACGGTTCTAACAAGACAACTCGGTGATAAAACTGACTCTCGATACCGGGCATGGCCGTTCGAGAAACCGCGCTGGTTTGTAATTACAAGGCCGTGAAACGAGCGACCGGAAGCTCGTTACCGAGAGATTCAATCGCGAGAATAGAACTCGCTCCACGAACCTCTCGGTAGCCTTTCCATCCGCGTTTCCGGAAGCCGCTGCGATTCTTTCTACCTATGATAATCGATACCGCGAACTCGTGCACGGCGCTGCGATATCGATGTAACACGATGCAGAAATTGCGATACTCTTGCAACACGATTGCAATTTCTCAAAAGTGTGTTATGTAAAAGATCTGACGCGTTATACTGAGATACGACGATGGTGATTAAATTCGAGTTTAGGAGTAAGATGAGTGTATTTTGTAACATGATTTTTGTTAGAAGTATGTGACACGTATTTGAGCATCATCGGTAATACGAAATCGTTTCTATCGTACGCCATGCTTACATCATAGTCATTTATTGACGAATATCATTGACAGAATTTGTAAAACGTTTGTATGAGCGTTCTCAAATACTTTTGTGAGAAACTGTTCCGAATTTTTGATCATTGTCCACCCACGCAGGACTGTCCGATCGTCGCGATTCCTGGCCGACATTC
>KQ438550.1:288220-315587 GCA_001276565.1 Melipona quadrifasciata | reverse complement strand
TTGAAAGAAATACGAAACATACTCGCAAGTACGTTTCGACGTGAGATCGCTGATAGGACGAGATAATCGCAACATTATTCGATTCGAACGACATTTGCTTCTTTCCAATACTTATTCTCTGTTGTTTCCCTAAATGTTTCTTTAACAGAGCAGCGCATTCTCCATTCTCTGGAAATTTTAAACCAACTTGCAACATTTACGAAGAAAAAACAGAATAATACCACAGTCTAGTAATAAGCATTTAAGAAGGAAAAGAGCAATAAACTGCACGCGAGAGAGACGTTACAAAGTATTCACTTGTCTGAGCCAATTAGAAAACAATCGCAAGACGTAACTTTATAAAAAACGATATGTCAGAATCAGTAAGAAAGAATTACATTCTCGAGACGTCACGCAAATCTTGTCATCTGCCTAAACTGTTCTTTTCTATTCTGTCCGATATTTTCCAAACGATGCTTCTTTTCGAAGGCTCGCAGCCAGCGCTGATTTTTACGCGGCCAAAGTACAATCGGCGTATTCTTCTCTGCCTGAACTTTCCCCCCGGGAAAGGTCATCGAGATACGCGCGTGAAGACGGTCGCCGCTGGCATTTCTCGATTTGGGAATTCCTCGCTTTCTCGAGCTCTTCCTCTGCCTCGAGTCCTTAAACAGACTTCGCGTCCATTATCCGCTCGTTATCACGGCCCTCGGCCTCGTGCTCGATGGACGTTGCGCTCGCGTAAGACGTTAATCGAGTGAACATCCCCGCGGACGAAGACGAACGAGAGGAATCCTCGAAGGTAGAGCCGGTAGGTATCGGGTCGATCAATCTTGCGAGTGCGTTGCGGCGAAAATGCCGGCGAAGACGTTTCATCCATCGAACGCGGTGCGCTTGCAGATATACTGGGTCGACGAGAATTCCCCTCCCCCCAAAATAGATTGTGGATTATTGATCCCAGATGGAACGGACTAATCTATTTCAGAGTATTCGCAACGGCAATTGAAACGCAGAGCAAGATTAAATTATTAACAATTCTCGCGATTCTACCAACATTCCAACTATCCTGAAATAGCAAATTCGCAATGTATTCGCGACAATCTATTTCCGACTTGATTTTGTCCCAATATTAAATTTTTATCAAATTTAAAACTCAATAGATTCACAAAGCAAGAATATATTTTTTATTTCCTAACTTTTCTTTAGTATTTTATATCCTCAATTCCATCGATATAGAGTATTCTGTTATCCTTGAAATGTAAATTTACTTATAAATCTACAATTTATATAGAAATTTCATTTGATCGGGACGATGATTATACACACATTCACCGCCAAATTTTCAGAGGAAAAGGGAACTGCGAAATATTATTTCCAAGCACAAAAGTAGCGCAGCTTTCCAAGTATTTCACTGACTCGCCCGATAATCTCGCATCGATGCCGAGCTTCCATTAATTTATCACTAAATAAACACGCATGTTTGTACAGCAACACAATAGCAAAGTCGCATCGAGTGTATTCGCACGTCCAGTCGAAGGCAATCACGAAAGAAAGCAGGAGGAAGAAGCACCGATTCGGTGCCGCCGAGAAAAATCCCTCTTGTTTGCACCTTTCTGCTTGCACGTGGATTACGCGTCTATCGACTCTTTCATTCAACCGTCGATTATCGAGTCGGGTACAATAGCCCCTGTATAGCAGTTCGATTGAGTCGTGCAAAGTTCCGGGGCTTATCTCCAACCTTTACCTTCCCACGCGTATCATCCGCGATAACGTGCCAAGGTACATACGCAAACGCGCGAGATGTGGGAAGTGGAACAAGTCCGGTGACACATGGCGCTTTTACGTTCCGAGAGTTAATCGCGTTCGCGTAATTGCGACAATTTCTTCTATGCTCGTTCGTGTTGTCAATTGTATCGTTGCAGCGATTACGCGTTTCAGAAATATTACAAAGTATAATACTATTTGACAAAGCTGTGAATAGATTGATTAAAAACTGTTGGTAATTCTCTTGCAGTTTAGAGGCAGTTTTTTGATTAATTACGTGCGTAATTATTATTATATAAAATACATAAAAAATTGCAAGATGTTTAATACGAGTTTAAGTTTAGATATTTGAATAACCGATCACTCAATCATCCATATCCAGCACCATATTTGTTTGAGATTTGCTACTCATAGCCTAAATAAATTTGATTTTACTAAAGATTCAATGATTGTAAGAAGATAATATTAATCAATCAGTGTCTTGATGCATTTTGATTTCTTTAATCTCTCAATTATCACTCAATTGTCCATATCCAGCACCATATTTGTTTGAGATTTGCTACTCATAGCCTAAATAAATTTGATTTTACTGAAAGATTCAATGATTGTAAGAAGATAAGATTAATCAATCACAGTCTCGATAATATCCAAATTTTGAACGATAAACACTCGTGAAATCAACTATTTTCACAATCTAATGTTCATCCATCCAATCGTTATCTTTCCAAACAACATTCTACACGATACAGTCATATATATTAATAACAATAATGATCGACAGTTTAAGAAATACAGTTAACTATATAATGAAAAGGAAAGGAGCCTAAATCTCACGCTGGAAAAGGACTCGAAAAAGCCTCGAAAAAGAACCAATTTGATTTGACTTTACACACTTGTAAAATCCACTGATTCGAATGCAACAATACTGCGCAAATATTTTCGCCTCCTACAATTAAATTCATGACGTATCACAGAATGAAACATCGTCTTGCGATTGTGCGTGGACAAGTATCGAAATTACGCTCAGTTCCCGAGAAGTTGTCGCCCCACGTGCAGACAAAGTCCTCGGAAGGCGTACAAAGTCGAACCAAGTGCCGCCAAGCCGATGGAATCGGTCCGATCGGTCCTCGTTTAACGAAGAAACGAGATTCCGTCGAGGAATAAGTCGCGCGTGACGGACGAATCGCAGGGTGGACACGCGAGGGGTGGTCCGGCGCTCGGGAACATCGACTCCGAGGATTTGCGGACACGGAGCCGGGACGCTCGGATCGAACTTGCAAGAGGGAACGCTCGTGAAATCCATGGTTGCACGCTGGAAACCACCCTGGCCGTTCATTTATACGTCGGATTAAGATGTTTGAATATTCCACTGGGAACGGCCGAATGGAGGAAGAAGGTGAAAGATCGGTAAAAGCGAGGGAAGAGGACGCGCGAGTCGTTGCGATCGTACGGCAATCGGCCGACTGCCAGATTAGCATCAGAATCGAGAAGCTTGATGGGAATTAAGACGACGGCGCCCGTGTCAAGGTGGTAAATGCGTCGAACTGATTCGGCCTCGCGTACGCGCGTGCAAGATGAACGAGGACAAAGAGCAGGAAAAAAGAAGGAAAGAAGGAAAGGAGGATTTAAATAAAAGAAAGGGAAGGGGGATGAACAATGAGAACTATGAAACGTAATGTACAGATACCATGAAATGATACGTACTATGGAATATATATATATTGTAGTCATAATAGAATGTTTAAACAATGGATGTTCTATCGTACTACTGATCTGCAGATTAAGTGTTTTAGTATCCAAATCTAAGTACGGACACTTACTCCTGGTTAAGCTAAATTAAACAATCTGGATACTTGACATTTGACAGATGATCAAATTTTTGCAATAGATTTATTGGAATATTTTTTGTCGTATAAAATGTATCATTCAATCTCTCGACTTTTAGATTTCGCAATGGCAAGCTCTTGGCTTCTATCGACCTCGATACTGGAAAACTTCACCATTCCGGTGCGTGTTCCGGAGCGACTAAGAAACCGATCGTCGCCGAACGAAACTGCCTCTCATCGGCTGTCGAGGCCGGAATCGCGAAAGATCACGGGAACTTGCGTATTACTTTATGCCCTGTAATTATTATCATCGCAGCGCCACCGTAATAACACGACGCGCACCGTGTGTGTATAATACTTTAAAAGCAGCCCCCGAACCGTTCTGCTTCCCTAAAGAGCGAAAACCAGGAGAAATTGCCGCGGAAACTCCCACTATCGTTCCCGGCGAACGCGAGGCCTCTCGATATCTTCTCGCGCCGAGAAAGGAACAGCGCTCGCGACGAATATCGACACACGTGCCGCGACTGCGTGGAAATCGACAAATTCGACGCACGTCGATCGATCAAGCGCGAGTTTCGCGGCGGGAGTCGAGCGCAAGCAACCCCAACCGGAGACCGGTTTCAAAATGTCGGCGATCGGTGCGGCGTTTCCACGCTGAAAACATTCTCGCTCGTACGCGACAGCGTGCGCAAATTTATATTCGCAGTGCATACGCGCGAAGGAGTTCGTGACGAAGCGTGCCGCGCCTAGCTGCGGGCACGCGCGAGTGCCAACTGCTTGTTTTACGAATGGTTGAAGTAGCGTCGCTTGTTAATTAGGATACTGGATACCTTGGAGATTGAAGAAAACATCTCAACTCTCCTCCGTTGAATTTTCTCTGTAGAAATCTAAATATAATTCACTGAATTCTATAGAATTGTACGAATACTCAAATACATTTACAAAGATATTACACATCGACGTATCTTTTCGGTGTTAGCAGAATTACCAAAATGGACTGAAATCTGCGTATCCAAATATCTCGACGCTATCATATTCCCTTCTATCGCGCGTATTCCTCCAGCTCGCACAACTCGCGGCTTTCCGCCTCTCGACGACGACGTGGAACAAGCTTGTCACACCCGGCGGGGACGACAAGCGGTTTACACCTTGTACAAGCTGTCAGCGACAAAAGGGTCGCGGTATTAACCCGCTCGCATCGGTATTCGCTTGCCGCGCGGTGGAGAGTGCGTAAATCAGCGCGTGAATCAGCGCGGTGGATTAAGGCGACGTGTCGCGTTGCACGCGCGCAAAACGAGCCAACGTTTCCTACCCTCTCGCGCGCGCGCGCTCGCTCGCCGAACAACGGAGAACCGGCCGAGTCGCAACCGAGTCGAGCTATTCGGATTTTTGCCGCGAGCTATCTAGGCGCAAAAAAGGAACGCGGACCGAGCGATTGTCTGCTCGCCCACGCACGGCAACTCCAACACCTATATACGTCGAGCTGCCGCGCCGTATCCTTGTGTGTCGGAGTGGCGATCCTTCCTTCGCGTCGCCGACATATTTATCCCCTTCGGTGGCACGATTTTGATAATTGGACGTTTATCCGGGATCACGTCGTTGCGCGGGACTTACGAGGGTGTGATATTGATTTAGCGAACAGTTTCTAGGAAGCAGGTTTCGAGTATATCACGGCCAGGCTACTGGCAACTGTTTAGATAGTTGCCTTTGTAAATTGGTTTATGGCGGTTTTGAAACGCGTCCGGGAGAAAGGGTTCCAACAGCTGCCTTCCGCGAGATTTGGCGCACTATTTCCTTCAGTTATTTGGGTTACGCGTGGACTTGGCTAGTAAGATTGTCGTCTACTCGTTGCGATAATTACATAAAAAATTTAACTAGTTTGTTGTTACAGTATAGTAATTAGATTAAACGTATGTTATGTATCAAGTAACTTTTTTAATTTCAAAAAGGCACAAGTCTTTTGACAAAAATAAAACTTCCCTTAAAATAAACAAGAAGGTGTTACAATTTTGCGTTGTAAAATTCAAAAACATCCAACTTTTATTCGCTGTTAAAGAAATGTTACATTCAAATAATATTTCGTAATTCATAATTCATGGTGTACAGGTGGTATATAATGCAACAATACCATATGTTGCACTAAAAATCACATTATCTTGGTTAAATTCTACGTGTGTTCATTTTTAGAATTAAATTAGATGTACGTACGATGTGGAGATAGAAGGAAAGCTAACTTTTTAAATATACGTGTATCATATAAATAATTTTAAATTTTCTTTTGTCCCAAGTATATGTAAAGAAACATATATATATATGGAATAATTGTTATTATACCTACATGGAGAAAATCTATTCGTGATCGCAAATAGACATCTTCATCTTATCATGTTGCTGTTTAGAAAATTGTTTTAAACACCTACGTACTCCGCAAATATTTCTCGAACACTATCAGAGTACTATCTTCTAAGCATATTTTTAAGTGTCTCTCACTAACAATTTCGAAAGCAGAAGAAACGAGGAGAGGAAGAAAGACTTGAAAGGCGATCACAGGATGCAGGGATAATTTACGATTACGGTCGCGGTAGCGTGTTGATCGTTCACGAAGAGGCAGGAACGGCGAGGAACAGGCGAAAAGTGCGACTCGGCTGTCGAAAGTCAGACCGTAATATACCACGGAACACGTGTTTACCGGTATTTTATTGTTGTAACACGGCGAACGTTGAATATGCAAATGAAACGGCGAACCACGCGCGCCAACGATCCTCCATGGTTTTACCTGTCGACCACTCGACATTTTCGGTTTTATTTCGCCACCTCGCCTCGTGGCGATTTCCTTGTTCCACGCGCATAAATATTGCAGCGTCGTTGTCTAATGTAACATCCGATTGGCAGGCAAAAGTGTTCAAATTTGTCGAAGGGCACGTATCCGAATGGAGATTTAGAAAATTGCCAAGTAATTTTGTTTAGAATTTTTCATGTTATTTATTGACAATTGTAATAATTACAATTATAACAATTATAATTGAAAACCGTAAGATAAATCTTTTTGTATATATTAATTAAATTAATTTTGTGATTTACACGTAGCCCTTAAATTTAATTTTTGTTATCGGAATGTTTGAATTAAGCTAAATTAATCGAAGGTGAATCTGAATAAGCGTTCCCTTTTATCCTGGCTTTTTTAGCATAAAAATCCTTCGAACGTTTCGATACAAAGAGATACATCCTCATTCGGTTTATCAGATGGAAAAATTTTGTCTACGATATCTTCGTCATTCATAAATGAAACGTTGATTTATCACGGAATTAAACACAACCTTTCTCATTCTGTTCGAACGATGGAACATTCGGACATGCAGATTCTACTGCACCATCAGTTATCCGATATCTCGCGATTTCTTTCTGTCCATCACTTACGCGATCGTAATTTTTTTTTTTTTACTTTAACGATTATCATTTTTCCGTTCATATTTTACAGTCTGCTAGCAATGCTTGATCACTAAATCACGGTTTTTTCTCTTCTACGCGCGACTGATTGTTGCCTTTTTATCCAGCGTAGCAACGTTTCGCATCGTTAACAGCTGTTGTTTATGACGATAATTCATTCGTGAAACGATCAAGGTAGTTTCTTAACGATCGAAGAACTATTAAACGACTTTACCGCGAAATTGATCGAGCTGAACGTTATGTTTTTTTTTTACGTTATGTTTCATCGAGACGGCTTTTTTGTGTAATTGTGAATTTAAAAGATTTCCATCAATCGTTACCAATGGCTATAGCGAAGATGTAGATTTCAAGTATTACGAGAGAGAAGTGTACCGAATAGAATATTAATGGATTCTAGTTAAAAAAAAAAATAAAAAAATGAAACAAATTTTTGTGTAAAAAAAAAAAAAAAAAGAATACAAGAAAAAAAAATAAGTAAAAGATAAGTAAATGAACTCACAGACGAAAAAATTCATAAATTTCACCTCTTCTTCGCGATTATGCGACCTTCCCTTCCTCTCACTTTAAAAAGTATCATACCTGAAAAAAATATAAATGACAACAGATTACACATTTGTATTTCAATACATTATTATATATAAACAAACATTTTATAATCTAACTACCGTCTAAAAATTTGTTGACAAAATTTTACTATAAAATTTATAGTAAAAAAAAAAAGCATATAAGTATCTATTTTTATTGACGAAATCGTATGGCGAATTGTCACTATAAGGCGCGTAAAACTCGATTCCAAGTATTACTTACAGTATGACTTTCTCAATAGAACCTCAATAAAATATCGATCAAAATTTTTCCAAGATTTTCTCCGCGCCAAACAAAATACCAGAAAAATCGAAAAAGGTGAAACACGAATTTCCGCCGCTTACGTGAATATTCGCAACGACTGCCAAATAGTAGTCACGTCGTACCGTATTATCAAAGAGAGTCGCAAGCCGGTGTTCTTCCCAGGCGAAGGAATAACGCGGAGGATCGCGATGGAGCGCACGAAGGCGAGCAAAAGCCGAACTCTCGGAAATTTCAGGTTTCACGGACAATTTCGCCGGCGTATTAAAAAGTACACGATGATAACGTTCGGCCACCGCGCGCAACGCGGACCGGAACGTGCAATCACGCCGCTGAAATTAGGCAGGCAGATTATAAACAATTAGCTGGTCGAAAAAACAGAACGTGGCGATCGTGTCGAGTCACGATAATGTATGTAAAATTTGGCTACCGTGCCGTTCGATTTTTATCGAGTCGGTGGCTATCGGCAGCACGGCCGCCGATATCAACGATAGACGCCGATCGTTCTCGCTGGAGGTATCATTACCGGCGATGGCGCGTACGCGCTTACGATCGTCGCGTAATTTGTATTTTACCAACTCTGGCATTATTTGAACAAAATCATTTCGGCGTAACGTCCGCTCGGAATAATGAATTACAATAATTGTTTAATCACGGTGATCCCCGGGTAATTTTACGTTCGTCTACTCGGGACCAGCTTGGACCAGTCGATCCCCTCGGTTGTAATTCCCGTCTCTCGGCCGTTTGATTCCTTAATCGAACGATCTTTTCGTTTCCCGCCGGTTCTCTCTCGACTCGCGCACGCGCGCTGCCAGAGCAAACAGCCGGTGTCGCCGACGAAACAAAAAACAAAAAAAAAAACAAAAAAAGAAATTCGGTATAATCCGTAATGACACGTCCAAGCGGTAGCTTGTGACGTAGGACTTGCCGACGTTATCTAGGAGGGATTCGTTCCAGATATTCGATGGTATCAGCTTCCGACAGCTTCGAAACTTTTCATTGGAACCTGTTATCGATCCGTGAGTATCTTGTAACCGCCGTGAAAGACGCTATACCGGCGCCTAATACCTTGTCGTTTCGTGTTCAATTCCACGTTCACCGCGGCTGACCGGTAAATCAGGTGGAAGAAAATCGAGAGACATTCGACAATGTTGGCGCTGATTATCGGGTTCTCGGCTCGGAATTCCCACCGGATTATCCTGTTGAAGCTCCCGCGATGAAAAATCTCGGCGAAAACGTGCTATCGCGAAACGAGCTAATCACCATCGGGAGCGAAAGAGGAGAAATTCCTCGGTAGAGATCGCGCGATCTCGAGGCGGCAACACCTTGCGTATCGTGTACCCACTTCCAACTGGCGGATTACCGCTTTCAGAGAAATCCGTCATACGGTTAAACGACGCGCGAGCCGTTTCGCGGCACGCTCGAGCACCGGTCGTTCGATCGCGGCCCTCGATCATTTGTACTTTCCTATCTGGCGCATTTATCTCGCGCGCGCGCGCGGCGCCGCGGTACCGGAGGACACCGCTGGTAATCGAAACGGCTCGTTATCGCCCTGTTCGTACGACATCTAAAACCCCCGCGAGGAGCTTTATCATCCGGCAACCCATTCCAGCCGTAAACGGGGCGCCGTTGCATCGATCACGATCGAGCCGCTTCTCAGGTGTCCCCTATTACGGAGTTTCTTTACGAATGTAGATCTGCCTTTTGAAACGCTATTTCTCGCTTTCGTAGGCTTTTGAATCGTACTACACGTCTTAGCGTTTTTTCACACCAGGTGAAAGATCGCTTTTTTTTTTTTGATGTGACAACGATGTGGCAACGGAAAGTTGGAAACGTAAATAATTATTACGTTGAAACGACGGAAAATTCCAACAGGTAGTAGTGTCGTAGAATCGAGATACCTGGATCTTTTCATAGATATACATTGGTTTCGATTAAAAAACAAAAGAGCACGCAAAAATATAAACTACAGCATTAAGAACAAATTTGAAAGAAAAGTTGCACTCGCGTTCTTCAATTTTTACATCCTTTATTTCCTCGAAAGGGGGCGAGAGCCTGAAATTCTGTCAACCTAGGTGACAATTATCCCGCTTCGCGGATTTTCTTTCCGAAAGCAACAGGTGTATTCCGAACGGCAATGTGTCTATATCGACGGAAACTCGTTGTCGCATCCTCGGGAAGGAAGCCACCTCGGCAGATGCAGATTCGATAAAATTCTTCGTGAATCGAAGCGTTGAACGCCGGACGTTACCCCAAAAACAGGCGGCTGGACCAACGGAGTAAGGAGCGGGTCCGAGGTTCGAACGAGGGTAGAAAGAAGAGGCTTGCGCTGATAAACACGTGTAGCTTTTAGCGAGGCATCCCGAAGATGGTATCTCCGGTAAAATATACCCTCGGTGGACAATATTAACTGCTTCGTGCTTCTGCGGACTATCCTTGCCCCGTGCGACACCGACAACAACGTTCACCCGTCCACCCTGCGCCGCATTCGCGGTGCACGCGCTTACGACGACGCTTGCGCGAACCCCTCCGGGATTCTTCGGCCGCCGTTGAGTTATCGCCCGTCCGAATCCTTCCCGCCAACGTGCCGGTAATTAAGCGGCTTTAATTATTATTATACGTTGCACGCGGGTGGCGGCACCGCGCGCGCTTTATGACCCCCGCGTGCCTTTGACCCTTCCTTGGGCCACGGTCACACCGGTATTTTTAACGCGGCTTGCGAAACTATCGGGGAATGCGCGCCGGACCTTGCCGACCGTTCGTCAAACACCCGAGTTCCAAACGACTTTCAGACACGGTTTGAAAAAGGAACAGAATGGACGCGCAGGTTTGGATGGGGATAATGGATTGAGAAAATGGCAAAGCGCTGGTGAGTTGACCCCTTAAGGGTAGGGGATACGTCGGTTGATGTGTTTTCTCTAACTTTTGTTTGAATTAATCGCTTGATAAATGTTTTACACGACGAGATCGAAACACTTATCTGACTTGAGTCATTATTTCAACGTACGTCGTTTATTGATGAGAATTTTCGAATTTGTGTCGTAAAAATTGACAAAATTAAAGGAATAAGTAATATCTCTGTGACTCACTCTGTATTGACAAGTATGTAGCGGCTAGCAGATGTTGGAAAAAATTCCAATGCTACAAAAAGCTAGGAGACTTTACGACTCTCAGGATATACGAGCTGTTGAATGACGAAGGCCATGTTTTGTCCTTAAAGTGCGTGAGACAAAGTCCGCACCGGGTAATAGTAATACGGCCGGAACAGCAATTGCGAGCGTCGTAAATTCTAGGATTAGGAAGGGTCAGCACTCAGGCCAGCGGGCCTGATACATACCAGATGGTAGCGTGCAAGGCCCGGAAAAACCCCGCTACGTCGCGAGGAATTCGGGGAACGAGAAATTCGGAGAACTGTCCCCGGAGAAAGTGCAGCCCCACTCTAAGAAGAGTAGGCGGCGCAATTTTCCCTGACAGTCTAATTGGCCAAAGCTAAGAAAACGCTTAGCCAATTAGAGACGAAAATCCAGTGATCGACGTATTTAAAAGACGACACGATCGAGGGCGAGAAGAGGATGATAGTACGAAAAAAGTAGTGAAGAGTTTAGTTCACGCCGTCCGTCCGCCCGCGCTATAGAGTGACTCGTTCGTCACCGTAATCGTAGTGTATTAGTGTATGTTGAATAAAGTGTTCAAAGAAAAATATTAATCTCGTTAATCATATATCCCTCTCCAAAAGTACTACTTACGCTACTAACACTACTCACAGATGTACTTAACCAGAACTTTTGTGCAGCAAATGTACGAATAAATCAATACACCGTGTTCAACACAATTTTATTGTTAACAAGGCAAATATTAAGACCGAAGAACCTAGTATTGCAAAGAGGCAATTTTTAAAAAGGTGAGAGACAGATTTCATAAAAAATTATTGTAAAGAGACCAGAATGTTTATACACGATCAATCACTCAAACAAGGTAAACCATCTCCATAAATATCTGGCATCGTAACAATTTTTTGACACAGCTAAACGAGAGACAAGGTGAACACTTCCGTCGTGCAAACGGCAGACCCGATAGTCTCGCTAATCGTTCTCGAGAAACAGGCGAGTTTCTGCCGAACATGACAAGATCGCGAAACGGAGATACGCCGGGAGCCGGAAGGGAATAAAAAGCGCGAGGAGGCGAACGAGGCAGGTAGACAAGGAGGAAGGGTGTCGTTCGCGCAGATAAGCTCGCCCCCGCGCCGGAATAAGAAGTAACAGCGACAACCGGCGATCCTTGCCAGCGATTGCACCGCGAGGTGAAACTTTATCGGCGCCTCACCGCTCGAAGAAGTTGTCCAACGAACCGTTGCTTTCGTTCCTTTCCTTTCCTTTCTTCTTCTTCTTCTTCTTCTTCTTCTTCTTCTTCAGTTTTTTCTTTTACTCTTCTCTTCGTCCTTTTCTTTCTTCTTTTTTTTTCCCCTTCGCCCACCATCGAACGGAGTTGGGCGATCCTCGGCGTTGCATTAATAAGCGCGTATCGAGCGTTCATCTATGGAATCTCGCGTACGCAACGATGACGTACGGACCCGTTCCAGCTTACTGATGTCATTGCACGGCGCCGCCATAAGTTGCGGCCCGTTCGCTCGTTTCTTTCGCGGCGTACGCGAAGAATGCCAAGCGATTACGCCAGCTGATATCGAGCCGGTAGCGCGGGACCAAAAGGGCCCGTCGAGAATCGAAAGCATTCGCGCGCGTTTCGAGCGGCAAAAGCAATCGTATCCCTTGTTCTCGCCCACCTCGATCAACCCGATTCGACTGTATGTTTTTTTGTCCCCTCGGTCTTCGATCGAGCAGAGTTTTGTACTTTCACGGCATTTTTTTTTTTTTGTATCGTGTTCTTTTCCGTAGATCGATAATTTATTGATTCCTGTTTTTGCTCGACGAGGTTCGAACATTTCATTGCTTGTAACTTCGAATATCGCATTGACTACGTGTTGAGCTTTCGAATGACTTATCAAAGTAGTCAAGGTCTTTGAGTGTTTCGAAAGTTTCTGTCAAGGCTTTCAAGATTTTGAGAATGTTCAATAATATTTAGAAGAATCGAAGTAACTTTGAATAACTCCGTCTCTATTCCCATTCCATTCTAAGTTCTGAGAGAAAGAATTTCGTCCAACAGAGGGAATGTTTGCAATAGCAAATGCAAAGAACACGTAAAACGAACAAAATATTAACAGATCCTTAATGAGGGACCTTTTTTCTGCAAGCTTGTGCGCGGAGCACGATAGATTTCCAAGAAATTCTCTGGTCGTTTCAAATTCACAGAAGCACGCGAAAAAAAGAAACGGTGACTAATGGCGGATGGAACAACTTTGTAGACAATCTTCCTCTCTTCCTTCCGCTCACTCTGGCTCTTGCGTCTGAAAAGTTTCATCCAACAGGAGGTGCATTACGAAACGTTTACGAGCGCGTTCAATGGCGCCTGTGAATCTATGGAGGAAGATGAAGACAGGAGGTTCTCAGGGATTGAAGCCGATTTCCAGCGAAATCCGCAGGACTCGCGTAATGATTTAATGACTTTGTGGTTAAATGTTGGATGCGCAAGGTGAATCGGTAATGGGTAAGAGGTGATTACTCGTGGCTGATAGGCGGGGGAAGGATAAATCGTATGCGTGCGAAATTTGCATTTTATTGAAGACGAGTTTTAGGCGAGATTAATTCCTTGCTGTAAGATTTCTTTGCTTGATATATATTCGTACGATCGTACTTTAATCGTCAAGAAACATTTACGCGAATGGTAATTGAGGTGCCATCCCAGTATAATTTTTTCTATTTAATCAGGTGTTCGATTATTATCGTATACAACATTAAATAGAAAAGCAAGAAAAAGAAATGGTTATAAATGACAGAGTATCAATATTGTTACAAAGTGAAATCATCCCTTATCGTACCATAGAAACTAAGACGTAAGATGTACTTGTTATCAGTGAAAGTGATTTTAGCGGGGGTAACCCATTTCGTGCAACGCTGATGCAACGAAAATTAGCGATTGGTTGATTTGGGTCACGTGATTCGTGAGGGGGCGTGGCGTAGACCTCGAGTGGGAGTGAGCGATCGCGCATGTAATTTGTTTTCTATCGATTCAAATGTTCTCATTTCGTAATCAGAACAGTTGCTTCTATGCCTTTCACAGTGAGACGAATCTATACTATACTATACTTGGATATACTCTAATTTTTTCTCAAATCGATGAGACGAGATCTTTTCAGGTGTCAAATTCTATTCGAGACGATTCGAATTCCTCGCCGCGTGTAGGTACCTACGTTCGAATGCGATTCGAAACGCTTGATAGACTATCGCAAAGTGGAAGCTTCCCTCTCGTGGAAAAGAAGGAGCGTGGACGTTGTCTACGGTGATACGAGCTAAAAGTTGTTCCCCTCGCCGGGGTTTTATAAGCGGTTCATCGTCGAGTGGCAGGTGGAGGCGTATATGTACGTGTTCGCGCGTACCAATGGGAAGAAAAAAGGGAAGGTGGAAGAAGAAGAGGAGGAGGAGGAGGCGAAGGAGGAGGAAGGAAAAGGAAAAGGTGGAGAAGCGGTTTATACCCGCGCACGCACGGGATATAGGGAGACCATTGCGATTGCGCTCTCACGACGATGATGACCGAGCACGCCGGCATGAGTCTGCTTCTTTTACGCGTTCATAATTGAGATAATCTTTACCGAGCGAGAGAAGGACCGCCGGTATGTGGATTTTTCCGATTGAACTTCTTTTTTTCCACCCTCTCCCTCCCTCGCCCCTCCACACCGCGTCTACGACGATTGCTCACGCTTCGAATCGACGATTTATGAAAGCGCGGAAGCAGCACGCGGACGACTTTAGGCTTCAGTTTTTAGAGCGACCGTTGTTAAAATTGTCGATTAATTCGTGTCTTTTGTCACTTTTTACTCATTGACAAAGTACCCGAGAGTCTCTATTAAAATTGGAAATACTTTAATACGTGAAATCCAAAGATGGACGACTAATTTACTGGGAATTCATTTCCACGAGGAAAACTGTATGAACTCTCTTCGCTAATTTTAGATGCAATTGGCACTCACGTCTCAGCAGGCAACTAACTCGAAACGATCGAAGACGGCACTTTACGATTAGTGCGAGTGAATTTTGAACAGGTTCGAGGATTGTTCTAATCCATCGCTATACTCGGTGGGATAGATACAGTCCGTGTAGGCAAGGCAAAGAAGTCAAGGCAGCTGCCTCCGGAGATGCGACGTGGCTTCTGTACGCACAGTCAACCAGCAACTCTCATTCCGTGTTGACACCGCAGTGTCGAACGATTTCTAGATCAAACAAAATTGTCAAGATCTTGCGATTACCTTGGATCGATCCAAGTCCGAATCTCTACTCTCAGTTCAAAATATTCCTAAAAACGCGAGAGCAAATGAATCACGTCGCAACGAATCTCGCTAGTTCGAGCAACATCCATGAAACAGGAGGCAAGAAGAAAAAGTTCAATGAGAATTCCAATTACAATAGAGTCATTGGCTTCTTCAAATTGCCTTCAATTTGTCAAAAGTCGGGAAGTAGGAAAGAAATTAGAGTGGTCTTTTAAAGAAGCTCGTGTGCTATCGATTCACACGTCTCGCATCTAAATCTTACGGTTCACTTTAAATACCAGAAGTCACCTCCCTGCGAAACTAATCAATAGACTGGGGATTTTTATGCATTTGTGGTAATTTTATTTCGTGCATTTGTGGCAAAGTATAGTATGTACTATGATATACTTGGTATTTACTATGTTATACTACGATATATATAGTATTTATTATGATATATTTAGTATTTACTACGATGTACTATATAGTATTTACTATGATATACCAGTCGATGAAACAAACTCCCACCTAGATTTCGTTTCTTTCGACATGTATTTCTAAAAACTTGGAAATGCGTAAAAATCCGCACCAATCAACCGTACGCACTATACACCGTGAAAACATTTTCCCTGACAAACGACAACTTCTCAAAACTTTCTCCACTGAATAAACGAAACAGTTTGACAAAACGCGCATTAATTTTATTCCGACCTGACACCGTCGTGCGGAGTCGAGCAGCCAACAATAGTTGCCGTGTAAGCGATGGAAACGATCGTGCATCGGTCGGCATGAGAACCACGATGATTGGACCCAATTACAGGTGGCGCGGGCGTGCTCAGGTTCTTGTGTCCCTGTCCGAGGCGCAGCTCACGTCCGACAGTCCTCTCCTCCTCTCTCTCTTCGTTCGCCCGTACGAACCCCTTTTCCTCCTTCTATCAGTCCCTCGGAAGTTCCTCTCCTTTTCTCGCGACCGCGGGGTCCGCCCGTGTGCCGTGCACAAAGTCCGCGTGTTTCTCGGCAGGTGTATACACGCATTTCCCTCCCCTCGTCCCACCCTTTGCCTCGCCCTTCCCCTCCCTGCTTCTTCGGTTCACCGGGTACCTTTCTCCACCGCCCGCGCCAAAGGAAATTAAACCCCACTTAAGCTCGCTGATTATCGTTGTCACGTACGCCGCGACGTCGAGTGGCTCCGCGAGTGAGAAACGAGCAGCCTGGGCCCGACGCTGCAAAAACAGACCGGCCGGGAGAGCGGCGACGGGCAAAAACCACAGGAAAGGAACGAAACGGCCAGAAGACGACACGTCCGTCGTTTCCGTTTCGATAAATTGAATTTTGAGACGGCCGGAATTGGACCCGTTGCCGGCGGCTGATTTGTAGCGAACTTTGCAATTTGCCAATTTGCCACTGGATCTTTACGGAAGGTGTGGATCCGAATGGGCCAACTCGCGCGCGGTATTGAATTCCAGGCAACAAACTCGCCGTACTTCTTTAAATATAGAATTGGCAATTAAATTCTGACGTTCATTGAAATGAAATTGAGCAGAAATAAAAATCATAGTTGGGAGTGTGGAGTTTACAAGATTTCTAAACTTCCAGTTATTACACACAAGTTATCGCACGTAATATAAAATTCTCACTAATTTACCTCTATTAGAAATTTGTCCAAGGAAACCGACTTATTGAATGAAACCAATTCCCTTTTGTTAAGGGCACGGAAAGAAAGCGCGAGAGAAAGCCGAAACGAAAAAGAAACAAACAAAAAAAAAACTGTGAAAAGCAGAAAGAGACACGTCGTGCGGGACGATGAGACGAACGAGGGACAAAGACGGAGATGAAATTGGGAAGAGCAGGGACGAGCAGCCTGGATTTCACTATAATGAATTCCACCCTCAATGGGTAATCACGGGTCTCGCTCGATTATCCGTCTCTCCCTCTCGGGAACGACAGAGAGGAACAGAGCGTTCAGCTGGAGAGAGAGAGGGACGAGAAGGGGGTGGCTCTGGTTCGGGGTCCTGGAATAGCACTTAGGGCCCTATACGTGCCTCGGATGATACCCTACAAGGTAGCAGGAACGGCAGCCGACGCTGGCGGCGTGGTAATGTTTTAGTGCACGGAGGCGGAGGCGTGCTCTGGTAGTTAGGTTCGCCTTCACCGTCGTTTCTCGGTGTATATATTCGTCGAGCAGCGCTCGGTCGCGTTGTTGTCGGCCGTCGTAGTTGTTTTTGTTGTTGTTGTTGTTGTTGTTGTTGTTGTTGTTGTCGTTGTCGGTGCAGCTGACGCTGGTGCATCGAAGGGGGTACACAACGTGCACGCTATCATTAGGAGAAGCAAGAATGAGGGGACGGTAGGAGGACGGATGAGATGGACGTCCCCCTCCTTTTCTTTCTTCTTCTTTTTCTTTTTCTTCTTCTTCTTCTTCTTCTTCTTCTTCTTCCGCTGCTGCTGCTGCTGCTGCTGCTGTTTCTACCGCTCCTCTCTTCTCCGAGTGTTGTGCGCGTTACACCACGGAGAAACGTCGGTAGCAAAATCGCGCCTCGGGCTACGGCTCTTTTATATGTGGAGCAACCACCTCCTCGCAACCTGTCCAAGCGCCGCGGCATCTCGCTACTCTCGTTTCTTTTCTCCACCGCCGCCGTGGTCCTCCCCCGAGAGTCGCACTCCGCCTCGAGAGTCTGGTGCACGCCGCTCGTAACGGAACTCCTCCGGAATCAATAACGAGACGCGATTTTCTCAGAAAGTCTCTCTCGTCCGAGCAAGATTACGCAGGTGGTTCGTTTATCTCGCCGTGTCAATTGATGATCCAGATGTTGGAAGGAACTTGGAAGGAACGAAACGATTCTTTCCTAAAACGATTAACTAGAATAAAAAAACACTCTGTATCGTTAAGTGGTTGAAACGCAAAAAAGGTCAACTCGAGCAAGAAACGTTTCTTCTCCCCGTGAATAAAAAGAGTTTTATCAAAGTGAAACAGTTGCGCCTCCGACAGGATAGCCTCCGACCACTCGCCCAACCGCTACTCACTCCACCTAATCTTTATCAATTTTACGGGCCGGTAGCACGCCGAGGGACGATCGCCGCGATCTCGATTAAATGTAAATCCTAATCAGCCGGTTGCGCGCGTCCGTCTTGTTTCCTCCTTTTGTTTCCTCCCGGACTGATTACAGGTCGCATGTGCTCGGCGATTTTTTCCATCGACGCCGACGCAGGTCCAGATGCGTGGGTCTGACCATCCAGGAGGAAACAGCGGAGCCGCAAACAGCCAGAGTCCAGCGCGTTCGTGTGCGTGCGCTGTCGGCGCGTGTGCAAGGAGAGCCGCGCGAAGCGCAAATATCCCGTTTTAAAGCATCGTTTGCATATTGCGCCTCGAGGCGGCGCGTTTTCGGCCGACCAATAACGGTGGCCTGCCACTTTCCACTTTCGGCCGTTCCTTCTTCTCTCTCTTCCTTCTTTCTTTCTTTCTTTCTTTCTTTCTTTCTTTCTTGCCTTGCGTCGCCCATCCCCCCACCCCTCGTTTCCCAGCTTCTGCGTCTTCGTCTCGTTTCCCTCGGTATCCGCCACGACGCAGCCGGTACACATGCCGTACGCATGCCTCCAGGAGGCGTTATTTCGGCGACGATTTCTCGGAGCGGCGACGCGAGCAAACTGGAGGATCCAGCAACGATTCCCGAGGAGAGTCGGCCCGATCATCCTCGATCACGCACACGTCGGCCGATCAAGGCTCGTTCTGGCTTCACCCCAATCACCCAGGGCGTTCCCTCGGTCATTCACGCGATTTCCATTCATCCGGAGAGCTCGGAACGCGATCGGAGGGGGGCAGGCAATCGATCGCGCGCCTCGTGATCGGACCTGTACTTACCGCAGATCATTTGCATCCCGAGATTGAACCAGTACGCAATGGCGAAGGAATCGGCAACGTAGAGTTCACGAATAAGTGAACCACTTCACTGTGTCAAATTAATAGTACAAGAGACTTGGAATTAGAAACTACAAATGTAGAATATCGATCAAACTGTAACATCTGTTTCTTGTTAAGAAAATGTGCTCTTGAAACGTTCGTGCTGTGTTTTGACAAAGTTCTACTCGCAAAGCATACGTCAAGAAAGGAAATTGATATGATACTTGATATGACAGATTTTCAGAGAGATACACTCCTGAAAGTGCTCCTTAGATACGAAGTATTGTCGAATCAAAGATCGTTACTTCCATTTTCCATGTTCTACAATCCTGACATTACGATAATTAAAAAAAAACCTATCAACTACTAATTTAAAACAAATTGAAAGATTCGATGCACAGAAAGCTGGCTCCCCCCTTTTTCCATTTCATCGTTTCTCTATTACAGATGCAACCTTTTCACCTTTTCACAAAAAGGACACCCCAAATGATTGGGAGAGACACTTCGTTTTAATCTTGTTGGAGAAAAACATGTGATCAAGTGCGAGAGTAACAAGAATGATTCGACGTTGTAGCTGTCAGTTTAAGATATCGCTATTACATAGAATCAACCGAGATGGCCATTTTCAGTGAGAGATTTTATACAATCAAACAATTTGAAAATTATAAAAAATAATTGTAGTGCAATTATAAAATTGCAAAATTGTAATTATAAAGTAATAAATGTAGCATAATTACAAAATTGTACAATTGTAATTATAAATAATTGTAAAATTGTAAAAAATGGCTTATAAATTTCAATCTTTTTACTAAAGAAAAAAATTAGTCACGCTGTACACTAATTTTTGCGTAACCTGTTCATCATATATTCGCAAAATATTCTTATAAACGTTCGGACACTTTTGTGAACAGCATGTTCAAAAATGCGATCGCGCGTGATATACTTTAAAACGTGCAACGACTTGAAAATTAATTTTAACGCGTCGCGGTCTACGCGGTAACAAAATGATCGAAACTCCTTTCGTCCTTAATTCTATAATTGAATTACATTCTGTCAAGAATAATCAAGTGCCCAGACTTACTTCCGAGTAACTCTGTGCACGCGTGTTCTTCTCCCAAAACGCCGCGATAAATCAGCTGTATTTTCATGGCACAATTCCCGTGAAGAGGCTCGTCCAACGTATGCACCGGCAGTTAGCCACGATCGATCGTTTAACGCGGCTTAGCATTTTCTCCGCGGACGCTCAATGTCCGGTCGCCGTATTTCAGGATTAACCCGTGATGAACTTTTCTCGCCGAACAGACGCTCGCACGTGAACATCTTCAACGTACCTCGGTCACGACTGCTCATAAATCCGTACCTAAGCATCCGTATGGCGCACGCTGCTTTCCCTTTACGCGACCAGCGGAACTAGTGGTTGTCATTCGAGGCGTGTAATTAACCGATAGAAAAGAGCGAGCAGTCCATTGGAAATTCCGTAGATTATTTCCGCGTTGAAGAAATAATGGATTGAAAGATTCGTTTTACACCTTACGTTAACGACTGTCGTTTCGATAAGCAAGTTTTGAGCTAAAGTCAACTCTTCGAACTACCCCCTAATATGCGCTCCTGGCACGAACTGTAACTTCGATTCTTTAAATTAAAGATTAATAAATATATAACGTTCCTGTACTTTAGGTCTGACAACAATGCAATTGATAATAAACTCTGTTGCATAGGTACCTGTGTCAATCTATCAACTTGAGCTTGAGATTAGAATTGTATAAATTGCAACGTTTGTAACAATTAAAATTAATGAAGATCTATGAAGATCAAAATTATGACAGGTATCTATGTTAATCTACCAACTTAAGGTTAAGAGAAGAATTGCATAAATTGCAACGTTCGTAACAAGTGAAATTAACGAAGATCCATGAAGATGAAAAAGAAAATTGTTGGGCAAGAGATCAATTATACAATACAAGTTGCTATTCTACCAACATGTAACAAACTACAAAAATCATTGTATCCACCTGATCTTCTTCTATCTCTGTCTTAACCTTCACAAGTCGTTCGGTAATTACGATCAACAACCACGTTACGAACAAAAGCGAACGACGAACGTCAGCGTCGAACGCAAGGTACGCACCTGTCACGAGCCCGCGCGTCCGTTTCGCGACTTCTCGACGTCCGCCGTGAAACCGGGTTGCCAATTCAGGCTGATTACCTCGTCAAAACGCACGAAACGAGTAGTCTAACCGCCACTTTTCGCTGACTCGACGCGGAGCGTCTTGCGCGGTTGATTGCGAAACGAGATTGCGAAACATGTCCCGAGAGCTGATTGTTCGCGGTGGATCCTGATTGGCCAGGGCTAAAAGGTGGGACCGCTACTGAATGGATATTTCACCATTGATGCGCGACAGATTCCATATTCTCGTTGTAATTCACTTCGCGACGCGCGACGAGCGAGCTTTTAGCCCCGACAACAGATTTACAGACGGATTTTCGAGCCGCGAATTTAATGGACGTTAAGAATAGACGTTGGCATGGCCTTGCTAATTCGGCTATTATTCCCAACAATTACGTTTTACTAAGTTGTGCCTCGTCAACGATCGATTAGCTCTCCGGAATGTACCGTTGCCATTTTTGAGCACCGAACGTTGCAATTGCTACGACGGTCGTTTGAAAAGTAGATAATACTTGTCCGTAGAAATAGAAATCGTAAAAAACGGAAGATGTTTCTAGAAGATCAACTAGCTTCGTTCATGCGTTGACGCAAACCAATTTCTAATTTCCTGTTCAATTTCGTTTAATTTAATTCATTTTATTATATTATATTTCACTATATTTAAAATTCACTGTAATTTTACTATAATTTTATTATATTATGTTTTCACTATATTACAATCACCGTATTATGACATGTCCCTGTTGCATCACTGTAGCAACAGTCTCACGCTACCATCGTGCTTTCATCACACCCTCACTTTGTTTCGATAATACTTCGTTCGATCGAAACTTTCCAACGCCGACTATCCTCCGTTTCGAAACACGCGCGATCGGCTAGTTTCTTGCCTAACTGTCGCGCAACGACAATCAACGCGGTGTTTGCCTCCACGGGAAGAGCATTTCTCCTCAGGTATGCAACGCCTTAACGGTTCGCGAACAATTAAAAGCAATTGACACGCTACTCCACTTCTTTTGTAAGCCTGACTCCGCGACGACGAGCCGTATCAAACGAACACTCGTCGTTTCCTCGGGCTCGATCGTACACCGCTAATGAAGGAACGTAATTGCGAACGTAATGCCGACTGATTTTTTTCATTTTAGTTTCGAGTCCACGAAGCCGAGAAACAGCTGAACTCTCGACGTTTCTTTTCTTTTCTTTTCTTTTCTTTTCTTTTCTTTTCTTTTCTTTTCTTTTCTTTTCTTTTCTTTCTTTTTTTTTTCTCGAGAGAGAGATTGAAAGTCGAACGAACGCGATCGCTGCTTCGGCCGGCAGATCGTGCACGCTTTAATGACCGTCAACCCTTCTCGATGTCGAGAACGTACGAGTAGGCGTGACTGGGGGCAATTTGGGAAAAACATAATTTAGCAGGCGTGGCCCACCGCACGCAAGGTGCAACGAAAATGAGATTTTTTTATCGTACGTCATCGCGGTGCGAGAAAGACGACGCGCAAGTTTCTGACCCCCTTTTCTAACGTTTCGTTTCGCTTCTCGCGCGGCCCACGGAACGCCATTTCCCTCCCCCCAGTTTCGTTTAAAAAAGAGTTTCGTTTACGTAGCAAAACGATGACACCTTTGACAGTGTAACAACGAAAAATTCAAATTACTTCTCTGTCGTTGGAATCTCTCGCATCTCTGGGTCATGTCGTACAGTAATTTATTAATTAACGCTACGATAGTCACTGGTGGTCATCGTTTCCATTTGGAATAAGATGGATTTATTATATTATATATGAACCGTTCTGTTCTATAACCTTCTTCCATCTCTCATTATGCCCTCTTTCCAAAATTGTTTAAGTTTACTCTTGTAAAATATTCATCTAGGTGCGTTTTTATTTCGCTTATGGATTTGAAAGGTTTACCACGGAGAGAATTTTTTAAGGAGAGGAACAAGTAGTAATCGGATGGAGCAAGGTCTGGGGAGTATGGAGGATGAGGTAGAACGTCCCAATCAAACTGTAATAATTTTTGCCTTACGGCTAACGCAACATGCGGTCTTGCGTTGTCGTGATGGAAAACGACGCCTCGTCGGTTCGCCGATTCTGGCCGTTTTTCTGCTACTGGCTGCTTTCAATTGATCCAGTTGATTGTAATATTTGTCAGCATTGATCGTATCATCTTGGGGAAGGAGCTACACCTTTCCAGTCCCACCAAATGCACGGAAGAACCTTCTTCGGATCAAGTCCAGGCTTTGCAACAGTTGAAGGTCTATTTTCCTTGGACCAAGTGCGTTTTCGATGCACATTTTGGTATAAAATCCAAGTCTTGTCTCCAGTGACAAGCCTCTTTAAGAAAGGATCCCTTTCATGTCGCTGGAGAAACAAATCGGACGTAGAGACGCGGTTCATAAGGCCGGTCTCCGTCAATAGGTGTGGAACCCAAACTTCATATCGATTCGCATATTCTATCTTGATTAAATGCTTATGTACCGTTTTCTTGGGAATATTAGTGGCATCCACTATCTCACGCACGCTATATCGTGGATTTTCAGTGAGCACAGTCTTGATAATGTCCGTATCAGTCGTTGCTGGGCGGCCGCTGCGGTCTTCATCTTTCAGCTCGAAATTGCCAGCTCTAAATTTCTTAAACCAATTGCCGACGGTCCTAACAGTGGTAGTACCACTCCCGTAAACGGTGAAAATCTCGTCTGCAGTGTCCTTTGCACTATTGCCTTTTTTAGAGCAATGAAGCGTAACATGCATCTTTTGGCTCTCCATATTGAACGGTGCAGAAAAAATTTTAAAAGAGAGTTTGTCACCAACGAAACGTACTTTGAAAGAGCTCTTGGACGATTGAAACCGATGCCATAAACGGCTAAGAGATAAGCCTGCATGTTTATATAAACACAGCCACTTAGAGTCACTCATAGCGTGGCGCGGAAGAAACTTACGGGACAACCTAATACAATGAGATGAATATCATCGACAACGAATCTTAAATAATGTAAATATTGTAAAACTAAAAATAGACTTTCTACTTTGTTGCAATACAACATCTTGTAGAAATTAAATATTTCGTCCCGTAAATGTTTCGTGTTGCAGCCAACGTGTTAATGACGTCAGAGAACCAGTTTCAAGCTGCAGTTTGTAGACTTTTTTCGTAACTAGTGAAATTCCATAATTTTACGAAATATCAAAGTATTTCGAACACCGTGATAAATTCTCGATTAATGACTTGATAATTATGCAACGTATAATACCACGTTTCGTAGCTTCCGCGAGTCTCCCTCTAGTTGCGTTGACATTTGAAAATGAATTTCATTCATATGACAATAAACCATATTAACCCATTGAGGACCAAGCAAGAATTTATTTAAAATTCATGAAATCCAAGCAAATAAAGAAAAGTATAAATAAGCGTACAGAAAACTGATTGAAAAGAATTGCAAATGAAATATCGCGTGAGAACGTTGGTCCCCGATGGTTTTCTCTCCTTTTCAAAATCGGAAAGGGAAATTCCATCTGACCGGACGAAGATTAAAAAATTACGCAAATTACCTTGATTTGCGCAATTTTACGTAACGTGTCCCCCCACCCCCCCCCCCCTCAATTAGTGGACAGATAATCGGGCGCTGGTAATTTGTTGCTGCCACGGATGCGTGACGATTGACGTGAAAGAGATCGCACTTCAGCCGACATGAAGTTTCCTACCTTCTCGAGACGTTTAACACGTGCTAATTGGCGTCTCTGCGCCGACGAAAAGGCTTTTACTTTGTCGTTGGCTGACGTCGGCTCTGTCGAACCGACTCGTGTAATTAAAACCTCGTGATATACGACGGCTGAGAACGAAATCTCACGACCGAAGAAAAACTGTTTGCCGCAACGTAGTTAATACCGTGTATCGGTATATATTACGTGTCGAGCAAGTTTTAATCTCCAACTGCGGATCGTTGAGTATATCGTTAAAGCGAGAGAAGCAATCGTTATACGTGCATAATACGACAAAATGAAAAGAACCGCCGTTTTCTTTTTAATTTTCAAGTTTTCTTCGGCAGGTTTTCGCGAATCACCAGGCGAACGAATTGCTTCATTTCAATTCGCATTCTGTATTTTGCGTGACAAAAGAGCTTGTAATAAAAGGGTACGAAAAAACTGAAAATCTAATTGTGAGTGGTCATTAATTTTCCACTCGTTACATCTTTGAAAAAATTAAAATAAAGTAAAAAACTGTCAAAGTGCAGGAGCTTTACGCTCTAACGTGAAGCCAAGTGGATTGTTATATAATTTACGAAATTATAAACAGTCGAAGGTATCGATAATTTTTCGCCATCGGTGGTGCAGGTCATTCCCTTCAATTTCGAATCGAGCATGAGAAAATCGAAAGCCATTTCTCCTACGATATTGCCTCGCCAGTACTACGTCACTGCAAGCACCGCCGATCGCGGAAGATAAACCACGATCCTCGAAACAGTCGGGCGAAGCAATCAAACAAACCTCGGCCGGCTGGCAAACAAAAAGGAAACCCCTTGAGAAAACCACTCTTCCCTCTTGAGAGACGCTGCCATAGAATCACCATCGTCACTTCCGTTTCTCCCCTTTCGCCTTCCCACGTTCGCCGTCGCGTTCGATCGTGACTCATGACGCGGCACTCGCCTCGAGTCTCGCGCGTCCGACCGGCGGACAAAGGGGAGAAAAAAGTGCGCCGATGGGTCAACCGACGAGGAAAAGTATTCGCGAGCGGCGCAGATATATCAATCCGGAGTCGGTATGAATCCCGCCAACAGGTTTGAGGCCCGTGGCTCGGACGAGTCCCGGACAGGTGCGATTCCTACGAAAGACGCGCGACGTGCACGCGCAGCTCGCGCAGCTCGCGCGCGTCGCATTTCGTGCTAGCTGAAAAAGCGAACGAATCGTGACGTTTGATTAGGATCGTTAATAAGCACAGTAGCTTATTATTATATTATTATATTATTTTGCTTGGGATTATTAATAAGCAGAGTAGCTTATTAATATATATCATTTTGCTTGGGATCGTTAATAAGCAGAGATATTATATTTATTTTTGTGAATATATGTAGATATACACGGTTGGTGACGACAATGGGAAAATCCTTACTTGACAGCCTGAATTGTGTGTATGTGAATCAGATTACGTATTGGTAATTGGTAGAATTAGTATGAGCATAGTGAATGTCACAATGAAATTTCATGTATTTGAATTTTACTTATTGGAAACAAGTTGTAGTTCGTTGTCCGACTCCTAACGACTGACTCCACTTTCGTAGAAATTCATTTTTACAAATTTCTATTATTTTGAGGCTAATCGTGCAATGTAATTCATTCTAATTTAGAACGAAACGACAATGAACTTCTATTTATCTGAATTCCACTGAGGCAAAATTCCTAACGACCGAATCTATTATACTTACAGCGCCATGTGAAAGTATTTGAACATTCGCCATCAAAGAGGAACTTTTTAAGTATACTTTTGCCTCGTAAAACGTTCAGTGAAGTCGACAAATTTTTATCACATTGATTGATCAATTATCCGTTCGAAAGTCTCAAGAAAGAGTCGCAAGAAAGACGTTATTGCGTTTTCACTGTCTCGTCAATGTCGCTTCCTCGACAGTGATACTTCCGCGCCGATCGAACAACGAGAGCAATCGTGATCGCGTGTCATATTGATCCCGTGATACCGTACAATTGACACGCGGTTGAGAATTAGTGAAATTGAACTGAAGAGAAAAACGAAACAAATTCACAGGGCTCAATTAAATTGATTCGTACCCTCGCGTCGTCTTAATTGCTTCCTTCCTGGCGCACGGCGATAAAATAATTACGACTCGAGCTACGTCTTGGAAACTTCAGTCTGCGTGAAACGTTGTCGCGTTACGGGTTGTCGGAAAATCTTGTCGAAAAATCGTAATAATCGGAGTGATGTATCGTCGAGTTGCTCGCGTTTTGTCATTAGTGGCACGCACTCGCGCGTGCAAACGTGCTCCAGCTATTACGCTTGCGTAACGGGTACGCTGATACTAAGACGTTGACGTTAATTAACAAATTGCCATAGGTTAAAAAGCAGGAGAAAACGAATGTGTCAAACGTAGCAAT
>KQ438550.1:270149-280234 GCA_001276565.1 Melipona quadrifasciata | reverse complement strand
CTTCATCCGAACGAGTTCCACTTGCTCCCGACACCAACGAACCTTGAGCCAATAAAACCACCTAATCGCCTAATCAGCGAATCGGCAGAGGCCGTCGTCTCCCATCAACGCGCGCCAATACGCTCTCCTAACCGTTCGCGAGAGGAATATCCAAGTTTCGAAGCCGCGATACCAATCTAATCTACCAAGTAGAAAACGTGTTGCTCGCGAGCGGGGAATCGGTGGGTCTGATAACGGCCGTACGACTCTCGTTCGTAAATAGACGGCCGGACAGATCGGTAGAGGGAACACGTCGGCGATGAGAAGAGGATGGCTCCTCTGTGTTTTATTTCTCAGCTCCGGTATCTGGATGAGTGATCTACATCTGTCTCTGCGGTGGACCACTGGGCGCGCGTTCCTTTTGTACGGCTCTGTGGTGGGTGGCCCCGTGGATGAATGAACAATAGTACACGTGTACTAATCATGCCAAACTGTCATGTTGTTTCTAGCGGAACAACGGGGCTTGGCCGAGAGGAGAACGCGCCTCCTGTCCAGTTGTTACACGCGGTTACACGTGGCGCGCGTTGTTTCTCCGTTTGATCTAATCTGACGAGCACGATGATGGATCGCGCTTTTTCACGGGGATAATGAACTCGTTTCGAGACCGAGCACTGGCACCGGTCACGCGGTCGTTGCGTGCGTGGCACCTTATGTTTCGAGACTCGTCGCGCATTTTTGAAAGCGCTGAGATGAAAATTCGACTGCGATCCGCGAATAATGATTTATCCGTAATAGCTTGTCATTCGTTTGTTTCTCGTTGCTTCTCGGTTGTCTTCTCGGAGACGTAGCTGCGAAATCGATGTCTCGAACGCGTCTAATTTCGTTCTATGCGAATAAAGTAAAATAAAAATAACATGGTAAAAATGAAATAGAAATTTTCCGAATAATAAATACACAAAAAACACTACGTTCGCACAATGCAATGAACACAACATGACGGAGGTGAACTGTATCACGCTCGCAAGTATAATACGTACGATAATTTGTGTCAAACATTTTCTACTCATAACATATTATTATACATATATTTTGCAGAGTGTAAGATCGTGTTACCGAGAGCACTTAATTTCTAACGGAAAGTTTATTTGGAGATCTTTTTTTTATCATTAAATTGCGAACGACCATCATTTTCCTTTTTCATTCTCTTCGACATTTCGGTATTTTTTTCACTCTGTCTCTCTCTCTCTCTCTCTCTCTCTCTCTTTCTCCCTGTTCTTTATTTCTTTACAACGTCGATACGCAAACTGGTAATTGGGCCGTAATCATCATCATTGACAATTTTACGAGCGACCGTACGTCGATGATCGTTTCACAGCGTAAAAGATTGCTGCAGGCCAAGACGCGTCTCCTTTTTGTTTCCCCCTTCCACGACTGCTGATTTACATAGAAACTATAATCCGGAGAGACCGTCCTACTACGCTCCCCAGACTCTAGTGTTCCTTGTTTCTTCCTTTTTCCAATCAAAAGAAATCTCAAAATTTATGTGTTGAAATGTGTTTCGCACATCGATTTGACAATTGAGTCAAATAAGCTAAATATGTCATCGGTATTGATAATGTCGCGTAGGTGTTCACTCGGTGATTGTTCAAAACGTATTGAAATGAACGTATGCCTTTTGAAAATATTTACTCGAGAGTCAACATTCTACTTGGAACAGAATAAAGAAAACAATAATTTAAAGTAACTATTTCGATTAATTTATTATTGTCATTTTTAAAACAACATGGAAAAGTTAATCTTCATTCGGTGAGATTCAAATAGGTTATTGTTAAATAATTTCCTACTCCAGTTAATTCGACTGTTCAGATAAAACAATATAAAATATTCTAATATGAGAGAATAGCACCTAGTTGATGAATAAAAAGATATTAAACGTAGAATGCAAAATAAAATAAAATTTCTCTGTGACTTTGCAGTGATAATACGTACAAAGTCGAGATGTAAAGAGTCAAATATCGAAGCAATTCAATATGAAAAATGTGACTTTTAACCAAACACTTTAGTTCGGATATGGGACGCTCCGTGTTCTGCGACTTGAGCAACGGCCAAGTCTGATTTAAAATGTCGAAATTCCCCGAGCTAACCCCTTTGCAGCTTCACGATCGAGAACAGAACGACGAATACGACGTGTCGGAAAGCACGTAGAAGAACGAGGCACCGGAGATTCGTGCGGCGACTGGTAGCGAGCGAATCTGTTACTTTCAGCATTCTTTCGCACGAGTCGGTCGCAGGATCGGGGAGAGACGAGGCTTGGCTCGAGACGCGCGGTCTAAGTTTGCCACAAAGCCGGACAACTCTGATATATTAGTTTCATGCGTGGTTACATAACCGCGAAGAGTTGTTCGCCATCGCATACCCCACGTCAGCCCCGTCGTAGCGGATGAAAAGTCGTTGCCGTCTTCGTCGTGTGCGAGCCACCGCGTCATCCGCATCATCCAGCGCTTACGCTCGCCTTCTGGCGTCGTTGCGTCTCACGCGAGTATCCTTAAAAACGACGAAGACGACATCTTTTCTCAATATCGTGTCTTGAAAAATCACGAAAAATCTCGTCGACTGAACGTTTCCAAATTTTCTAGCGAAATTTAAGCTTTTACGTAACATTTTGCAATTTCTTCGCTACCAATTGGTCGGCGACTTGACCTTTTCTACACACTGTTGAATCTATTCGGAACGTTTACTTTTTTGATCTAATATCGTCTGAGGATTTTTGAAAATAGAAGTAAATCCTAAATTCTTAAACCTAACCTAAAACAAGATTCTTTTATCGTAATATGCTATATCATACTACGCTTTTATTGTAACACGCTGTATTACAATGTTCTTATATTATAATATTCTATATTATAACATTCTAGTAAGAATATATTATAATATTCTTTTATTGTAATCTGCTTTTATTGTAATATGCTGTATTATAATGTTCTTGTATTATAACATTCTATTAACAATATATTGTACTATGCTTATTATAAGATACTTTTAGTTACTAAATACTGTAGATATTTTGTCACATATTTTCTCAACACTTATCTCCTGAATTATGTGTTACTTTTTTTTCATCATTGTACTAGTCTACATCTAATTAAACTAGACTTAGAATTCTTCATTAATTAGCAAATATAGTGAGAAATATAAAATAACGTAAAAGGGAATGAATATAAACGAACAAAAATTGAAAACTGTCTTATATACAGTCTTTCTATATTTAAAGCTCGAAGATGTTAGAATATAATAGATACAGAGAATCTCGTGCCATCATTTGGAATTGGAATTGGAAAATAAAATAAAATATATTCTCCTGTGTATCTGCGCATACGTTGGTTATTAACGTAAACGACACGTCTATTTCCAAAAAAAAAAAAAAAAAAGAGCAAGTCGACCGTAAAGACCGAGCTCTTTAGCTGCCCCAAAAATATATCAAACAATGCAGCTACCCGCTGAAATCCCCAAAACGAACGTAACGAACATAACCCGCGATCCAATTTTACCACCTCGCCACTATATCTATCCCGTGTCCACGCATTTTGACACGCGAATTTTCAAGTTTAATCATTGCCAAAGTGGCTCTCGCCGCGAGCGAAGGGTGAGAGAAGACCAGTCAGTTCATCCGCCGCGAGACATCCACGCTGACAAAGTAGCGTTAGATTGAATATCGCGGTGCCGTTTGTACGGCCGCCAACAATGCGTCGCTCGATGCGCGATCACGCTCGGGACGAGGTACAAAGTCGTCGTCTTGCGTATCGGACAAACGCGTCGGGACGTGAAGTGAAAGGAACGCGCGGCCCGAGGAGGATCCGTCCGTTTCTCTCCGGATTGAAACGATGGACACGTAACGAGCCCGTGGCCCGATGGCCCGGCACGCACTAAAAATAAGTCCGCGGGACGAGTTCATTAAGGGGGAATTTTATAACACGCAAACGAGTGGATAATATCGATATCCCGTTTCTGGTCTGGGTGGCAGGCGCTCCGCGGGAGGGGAGGAGAAACGAAAGAGGGGGACAAAGAGGGAAAAGGAAGAAAAACGAAGAGATCGGGCTGCGAGGGAAACCGGGAACGGCCACGGGGCCACCGATAAATAAGACCTCCTCGTTCGATTTTGACAGCGTCGTGAGAGGAAGAATTTTTTCGCGTGGCATGCGCAGACCGTCGAAAAAAAAGTGGGGAGGGGGGGAAGAAAGAAAAAAAGAAAAACCGGGCAACATCTGTTGTCTCGCGAGCAGAGTTTCGCCACGGAGAGAGAGAGAGAGAGAGAGAGGACCCAGACGTCAGACGTCCTTTCCTTCTTTCGTGCCCCCTTCGCCGTTTTCGTTCGTCCCTCTTTCCTCCACCCTCTCCTCCTCCCTCCTCTCTTCCGCGCTGATATTGTTCGCACGCATCGCGAAAATGTCGCGGATGACACCGGCTGCTTTTTGCGCCCGACCCTGGGATAAAGTGTTTAGTCTGACTTTCGTCGGGCGGGGAAAGGGGGGCCGGAGGCTGCTCTCTCTCGAGAGAGATCTCTCCATCGAGGACGGAGAATTTCGCAGAAACGCGGCCGAGGACCGGGGACGGGACCCCGCCAGCACTCGAGTAAAAGAAGTTTCCGTACTTTTAATGCTCGTCGGAACCCTCCGTCCGTTCTCAGACGACGAACACCGTCCACGTTTCGCAGATGCGTTGATACTCGCGTTAAAAACGCGACATAGATTTCGCGGCTGCTTCCCCTAGCACTACACTTGGCTGTTGTTTCGTGTGGGAAGGTGATAAATCCTCTTTTGCAGAGCTGTTGTGCGATCTCAGTTTACGTACGAAAAGAATTTCTCTAAAGGAGAGAGCAGTAGTCTTTTCTGCGACCGACTAGACACAGACTTCTTCTTCTTTAAAAAGGAACACAAATGTTCGATATTTTCCTTCAACTTGCATTTTCGAGAAATCCACAACTTTTTGAATATCAATGACAGAAGTGTTTTTTTATGGAATATCGCTTACGGGAATCTAGAGGAAATGTACATTCACTCTTCCTATTTTTTTAAGTTTCAAAGCGACGTATTAACGCTTTTATTAGACGCACACTTTTCCAATTATTGTTGGAAAATAAATTATCTCTCGATCTTTACATTATCTGTGAGAAGCAGATCAGAAATTATCCGTATCACGAAAAAAGCAACTGTTCGTAACTGGATAGAGAGATCGCGAAAGGATGTCCTTTTAAATTGCACGTCAAGGAAGATATTCATGAAAACGCCGTTGGAGAAACGCGTAGGTGCTAATGGCGACTATATCAAGGTACATTTACATCGTACCTTGATACAGATGAAAATTAAAGCAGCTCGTATTTTCGTTTCCCAAATGCATAAACTGACAGTCTAATCACATAATATTACATTAGATTGGTGAAACGTCGCTCGTTCGAAGTTTTAACCTGTCGAGCCAACAAATTCCATCTCACCGTCAATTAACGACTACGTTAAGAAGCAGGAAATTTACTGTAAAACTTGCAATAAAGATATCGGAATCTCATTACCGGCCATCAGAATGTTTGTTTAATCTTCTCACGCGGACAGGATCATTTTCAACTTTTTAATCTGTAAATTAACCAAAATGGACCGCGTTTCGACAAACTGACGACTCTTACAAATTTGACATTCGTTGATAGGAAAAGCGTGCCGGTCGAATAAAAATAATTGCTTCGATTGCAATAATTCGAAGAAGCTGTGCACGATCGACAAACTAGATTGAGGAAACGAGATACACGCGTGCTGTTAAAGTTGCCTTCGAAGACGACGCGCCAACTTGACGCAACAACGTTAAACGCATAAAAGTAATATCTGTCAGGCGCGAGGAGCTCGGAGTTATTAGCACGGCGTACGCGACGATATTAACGCGACAACGTCGAAAAGCGAACAAAGAGGCTCGTAAGAGCGGAACGTTGGCCGCCGCAAAAAAGAGAAAGAAAGAGAGAGAGAGAGAGAGAGAGAGAGAGAGAGAGGGAGACGTTAAGGAACATTTGTCCGAGATTCTTTTCCACATCATCAAGGAGGTATTCTCTGGTTCGTAGATTGTCAACGGGCGATACCCCGTCGACGCGAGCGTCGCGTTTCTCGATTTTAGGGTGTGCCTGTCGTTGGCCGCGTTAAGCTCGTCTCTGCACGCTCTTGTAACACGCAAGCGTACCCACGCCTGCCGGCGCGGCGCGGCGGCGTGCTGTCACTCCCATTGTGAACGGGCAACGTGTGACACAGGCATGCGACACATCGCGCGCCGCGAGATTTAGCGGTAACACCCACGTGGCAGATGCGTTCAACTGCGTGAAACGCTCGAAAAAAGAAACTGACTCGCTCGGTGCCCGCGAGATCGTAGAACGTAACTTTTATTAGTTCTAGAATTTTTATTGATATTCGTATTCGACGTGGGGCACACACAATTTTATATGTGTATAAAACGGAACCTGAGTAAGAATCTTTGGACATTGTAAATTTTCTATAATCTGCGCTTCTTGTGAATTATGAAACTTGATCGTTTTCACGACTGGACTGTACAGATGTAAATTTACGAACTGTTCGGAAACTGAAGAGTGCAAATACTACGGAATGCGTGTAAAACATACAAATATAAAGAAATATAAAGAAATATAAAGAAATATAAAAAATAGAATATACGAATGAAACATCTAAAATACTACGATAGTAGACGAACTAAAGCTTGAATCGTTGACATTCCATGACATCGTTCAACTTGAAAGTTACATACGTACAGTTGTATTTTCCTTTCTTTTTGGTATATAGAGAATTTTACTTACGATACTGTTATTACTTCTCAGATTTTTAATTGGAATAGATGGCTACAATCAACTAATAATCCACTTTCCTCGTAAATAAAGGAAATTCTAATTACAGAGGGTGTTCGTAGGATGGATGCTCTGAACATACTACAAACTGCAAACTACGAGAAGTAGAATTTTCTTAAGATATTGCTTTGTAATTACTTGGGAACTTGAGCAAAGCTCGCAGCTGGACCGAGAATCAATCAGTACACGTAGCTTTACTAAGAAATAATAGAAATCTAAATAAGGTAATTCCATGTAATCTTTGAAATTCTCCGTGAATCCTCAGTGAATAATTTGAACCTGGCCGTATAAGTCACACTTAAACCGCAGATGTTCATGCAAATTCATATTTTACAAATAGCAAGGAATTCGTTTCACCCTCTAAACACTATAATCCTTTGGCTTTGGAAATATTTGCACATCTCGTACGTCACGCGTACAAATGATCCATTTTTGTACCTTTAGATTCCTCTTGAACGCATAAATATCCGCGGTCGGGTCGTAATTATAAGGCCCAATCTAATAAAAGATTGCAGAGACACGTATCGTTTGAGAAATTACGATGGTAATAGATCTAAGCATTCCGGGATCACAGCGGCAATCAGGAGTTAATTCACCTTATCTATACTAAGTTGTGACAGATTGATAAAGCAATTGCTCACTAAAGCATATTCAAACGCACGGAGAAATTTTTAATATACATTATACGTGTGTAAAATATTTTGACTACTCCTAATATACTGTAATGATATTAGATTGTCAGGAAAGTCCGTGCCGATTTGATATAAATTAAATTCAATATTTAATAAATGTAAATATATGCTGAAATTTAAATCTTCTGCGTTTCAATTCCGGACAAGCCGATATTAATAAAAAGTTGATACAAATCAGGTGTGACCATATTCAACCAACCGATATTGTAAAAATATTGTGATCTATTGGTATAACAGAAAACTGATGCGTAACTAAATACTTTCGCGAGCCACTGTATCTGTAAAATGGTCAACATGTTCGACATAATTCGAATTGTACTTGCGCCTCACAGCGACATTGCTTGACACAACGTATGATGGATCGTGCCACAGATCGAATCGATACGACTGAACGAGTCGCGGTAGACTTGACGCGAACAACTGGCCCAATCTGTCAAATCACGTTACGAAACGGAAGAGTCGGTAAATAATGTGTACAACACGTTTCAATTGCCACCCTGCCATTTTGTTAGGATCTAACGACAGAATCCTTTTGATTTGCATTTTCTGCCAATTATATAGACACATTCTACAGCAACACTACTTTTCACATTGAGAACCAGTTTATTTGTTCTACGTATATTTTACATCGTCGTTACTTCTATCAATTACGTGTACCTTTAGTGAAACTTTTTCCAGACAAAGAATATTTCAAATTAACAAACAAACGACTTTACTTTAAAACGATCAAACGTCTTTTGATCTAAAAAATTCATTTGAATATCATTGTTTCTAACGTTGAGTTAAACGAATTTCTACTTCTCGTTAAATACCTCGCTCGTTTAAACGTGGGCATTACGTATTACACAAATAAAAGATCACCGATACGAGGAAGGATCAGTGGACTCTAATTACATAAATTATTCGTCCACCGATAAATTCTTATAAACGTTATCGATCAGAGGCTGTAATAATAATCTGGCCAGAGACACGACAATCTTCAAACAAAACAATCTCGTACACTCCTCCAACCGGTCATCTGATGAATGAATTATAGGTAACACTTAAAAGGAGATTTGCCAACCGGCCTAAAAAAAAAAAGAACTTCAACTCGATTACTACGTCTGAGCACAAGCCGTAAAACCAAGCTACACGAAAATGGCACAATTTTGTTTCTTCTTAAACGGTCGAACTGAAGAACGATTTTGAAAAGCAAAGGACTTTCGATCGCCAGCGATCGCTAGAAAGTGTCTGTTAGACGATCGTTGTTCGACTAGATGCTCGATTGTGCATTACGCACGCGGTGTAATTAAGCTGCGGGGAGAAATCAACGCGAGTAATGGGATTATAATGACATCGAGTGGATTTCCGACGCCGGCATCGACCACTCGAGCGTTCTAATCGTCCCGACGATACGCGTTATTGCGCACGAACGTTTAATCGATAGACAGATTTCACGGTTTTCTGCTTTCGTTGACGACGTAGCGAGCCGGCAATTATGGCAATTCGCGATTGTAGAAGCTAATGCCGCGATTACACCGGGCAGCTACGGTTTTAAACGATCAGGTCGTTCAACCAAAAACAGGGGAAACAAGACGAATTTTAACGATTTAACCCTCCACAGACAAAAATTTCGTTTGTCACACACCAGGAACCATAATTGTTATAATCAGAATGAAAAGAGTCACACAGGGTAACAACTATATTTTTTCTTTTCTTATTAAAACTTTTCAGATTGCAAGTCTCAAGAAAAATTTCGTTGCCAACAGTCACTGTCGACGAGAGAAGTTTACTTCGATGATTACTCAAACTATCTTTCAGATACTCTTTCCTCATTAATTTCCGCGAGATTTATGTCAGAAAGTGAGTATACATCTACGGTTCTTGAAATGTTTTAATGCGGTTACGAGGGATTCTTTCGGTCGAATTTAAGACAATACTTTACACTGCAATTGTTGTAAATAGCTGAAATAAATGTCGCTTGTCAATAACTGTTATGAGCGATCAATAATGATTATCGTCAACGAAAAAAATTTTCGGCCATTTATAATTGTTATTCGTTTAATTTTCTAATCGTGTAGGTTTCTTTCAATTCTCTTTACATTTTGGGATTAATATTCATACACACAACGTAAGCGTAACAAACTTAAAAGTTACTGATCTCTTTCATAAAAATTTTTGAGTCAACTTGTCAATTATTTCTGGTCTCTGTTTGTTACAGCTAGTAAACAGCTAATAATTGTTAATCGTACCAAATATAATTGTCGAGGAAATGTAAACGTCAAGTTGGAATTCTAAACTCGATTCAATTCTAAAATTCTAAATTTAAACGCTCGATCGTCCAGTTAAAAATCGCCCAATATGAACACACAAGTTTAAAAAAAATTAAATCGACCGAGGTACTTTTCTTTCCCCTCGGAAATTTGTTAACTCCTTGACAGATTCCTTGACTCTGATCGTTTCGCTCACGAGATGAATTTACTTGCGATCTTGCGATCATTATGCTGTCACGCGAAGAGGCTCGGGAGAAATACGCGAGAAACTGGAAG
>KQ438550.1:253698-267165 GCA_001276565.1 Melipona quadrifasciata | reverse complement strand
ATATCATAAGATATTACGTGTTGGGTTAAGTTAAAATAATGGAAATTATAATTATCGGAATTCTGAGAAGTGTTGGAATAGAAAATTCAATAGAAGTAAATAATAAATCTATTAAATGTATGATATAGGAAAACCGACAACCGCGTTACTTTTCTCGGATGAGCCAATGTGATCTTTTATAATACATAATCTTACTTGTAACAAAGCTCGCGCAAGAAGCAAATATTCAAGCAACTTTTGTAAGTTGTAGTCGAGATGTAATTTTTAGTTTAACGTTTGGATTTAAAAAAAGAGGCAACTTTCTAGGATTGGTACATTGGAACGCAGCTTTACTTCGAAAACGGGAAGATTGTATCTAAATTGGTGATATTTTTTGCGCTCAGCCTTCCAGAATGTATCCCGTTGAACTGCCTTCTGACGTTTACGACCGTTAAGAGAACCATAAATTTCGCGGACGCTTTTTGCAACCTGCTCTGTGTATACACATTTAAATAAGCTTCCTTTAAAGACGTCGAACCGCTGTGTCGTTTCAACACCATGATTTGCGTCAGTCTTTGTCATCTATTACCCCAAACAATTAAGAGACGACTCTTTTAGTTCTGAATTAAAATGTTCGATATTGTAAATACAACATCGTATCTACGATTCCTAAGAATCTGAGTCTAAAGAAAGAAATGAAATATATGTTTTCGTAGAATTGATTAAAGTTTTATTTATATATATATATAGATATGTAGGATTTTATAAATAAGTAAAGTTTTATATATATAGGAGTTTTTTATATATATATACACACACATGTACGATAAATTGTACTAAAATTATGAGTCAAAAATAAAGACGAGAGAAATAGCTCGATCTTAGCCCAAATCGGTTGTACATCGTTTCAATTGTAATTCTGGACAATTGAAACACTTGTTCACGTAAAAAACGATAAATGGGCGAAACGTTAAAAAATAAAGATTCCCGATTAAGACGTTGAATCAATGCATTCATTTTCGAACATGATATGATAATTCCGACAGTGCGAACTTGCTGATACTAAATCTATAAATTCGTTGAATATTAAATCCCATTAAATGAAAGAGATTTCTCGACGTACTGCAACAACGGAAAAGAAATTAAATTGTCGGGATTTAAATTTTAGAGCGTCGCACACATCGCACGATGAAATTTCTAATAAAAGGACGAGTTCTGATTTCTAATTTCCCTGAAATGTACGAAAATTCCCCAGACCCTCCGATCCCACCCACGAAAATCGAGGACAAAAAGGAGCAAACAAAGTGCTCAAGTGGGCAAGCGAGAAAGGAAAAAAAAGAGACGAATCGAAAATGTAACTCGTGGAACTCTTCTATTTGGCAGGCCAATTAGATCCGATTTTCGTGCAACCGATCCAGTCGGTCGTTGCGGTTTGGACGCGGTCGTAGACCACCGGTCCTGTCTATTATTGTCATCGGAGTTGCAATAGGAGCGCGACGAGTCCACCCCGCGTACATTCATCCGCGTTCAAGAGACCGCCAGCAGACCGGGCAGCTCGTTCAGTGAGGCCGCACCATGGCGATTCATAGTCTCGCGGGTGTTCCATTAATGAGGAGTTGCTCGTTGCGGCTAGCCGCGACTGTTATTATAGCTGCTCATAACAGTGAAGCGTGGTGACCCGGCGGAGTCGGGCGGGAGGCGGAGGCGGAGGAAGAGGAGGAAGAGGAGGAAGACGAGGAGGGGGAGGAGGGGGAGGAGGGGGAGGAGGCCTTCGCGCGACGTCTCGCGACTATGAGGCATTGAGCATCTATTTTCACGCGAGCGTTGCCAACAGCGTCGGTCCTTGTTGCGCGATCCGCAACGATCCAGTCGTCGGCCGGCACGGTTGCTGCTCGTGGCAGCAATTAAGGCTACACAGTGGCAGAAGAAAGTTCTGCGGCCACGGGAACCAGACGTCGAAATGGTTACACGTTTCGGGAAATTACGCCGGACAAACGGTCTCTGTGATATCGCGTATCTCCATTGTTCCGCGACCCTCGAGCCACTCGAGGAATCAACGATCGCACTCTACACTGCTCTGCGACATTGTTGTACAAGTACGTGATCGATCCTTTGCATTCGTCGGTAACAACTTTCGTCGGAAAATTGCCTCGTTGGCAACTGGGATCGTCAATGCCGCCATATATATTATTACAGAGTTCTTTTAACGCAGAGTTTGAAATATATGAATGATTCTGAACCATTTTAATTACTATGTACCAAATGTGATCGTCTTTTAAGGAACACCGTACCGTGAAATATGAAATGTAAATTAATAAATTCGTCAAAAAAGAAACAAAAAAAAAAAATAACGTTTAATGTCCCTCTTGGCCGTAATAAACGAATAATCCTGAATTCGATGCGTAATTATCGAGTTGTTGCAAGGAAATGGGCAAAAAGTTAATACTCAATTTTTGAGAAGCTTTCGAAATGAATTCTAACATTTGGAAAATTGCATTTGTAACATCGTCGCTTGTCTGCATTTTTTAGGATTAATTAGTTTGACTTTCCAGATATTCATTTGATGCCTCTCGAACTAACTGTTTATGAGAGGAGACTATAATTTCAATATCTACACTATAAGTACTGGTATAATTATAAATATAATGTAATTTCTAACTAAAAATATAAATACAATCCCAACATCTACATGCACTGGACCGCAATAAAAGTTTGGGATAATAACTGAGGATACAAATAGCTCCGAGCAGAAGGTTCTCCAAATGTCACAAAGAAAAGTTCACATTCGCACGAAACACACCACATATTCAAATTCCATCGTCGTAAATGGGATTTCAGCTAACAACTTCACCAACGAAATTATCCGACAGAAACGAGTTAATCGCAAGGGAGAGGGGAATGATAACCCACGCGAGGAGAGATCGCGATCCGCGAAGAGCGGCTCGTTCGATCATAGTCGAGTGTCGTGAGTGTTGACCGCGAACGCTCGTGAAGTGGAGAGCCGGTTTTGTCAACCCTCGACGCACGCCTAATTACATCGCCGCGCCGCTAATTATATATCTTTTAATACGTCAATTATAATTTTATTAGCGCCGCTGCGTCGCCCTCTCTCTCCCCCCACGATTCGTCCGAGCATTTTAATCAATTTTGCTTAACCGCATTGAAGCTGGACGTCGCGACAGATTAGAACGATCATCTATTCCCGCCGCTTTCTTTGGCCGATCAATCTAATAATTTTACTTTCATGCGGGCTTTTTGTCGCCTCGGACAGAGAGTTGACTCAGGTACGTAGAAGCTGGTTTCTCTACGTGTTCGATGAAATTGTACGCTCCTGAAGAGCGTAAGAAAAGTGAGATGTAATTGTAAAATTCTAGGAAACAGGTCTCTAGTTTGTTAGAAAAGAAAGGTCGAACCGTCAAGAGATGTACAAAAGAAGGAATATTCACAAGAGAGCAAGCATTTTCGTGCTGTACAAGTTCTAATCGATCGTTTATTAATTCATTATAGCCTCTTATTAATTCTCATTCACAAATAGAATGCAGATACATTTTAACGTACATACGTTAGTAGACAAAATTATAAAATTATAAGTTTCTTCTATTTAAAAGAAAAGACTTAAGAAAAGCAAGATCTCGAGTTCGTAGGTAAAAAAAATTCTAATCAATACTCTTTTCAGAAAGTAGAATATTTTCAACGTGTCGCTTTGCATGCAAATAACGTAGTTATTACACAAGTAACTAAAGTTTGCAACGAGGGACTCTAGTCGCGTTGAAACGACAAGTCTTCACCCTTACTTTTCGATGTATTAACGCTCTTTTTTTTTAACTCTCTCAGGGAAAAAGATTTCCCCGGGCATTCTTCCAGAGCCGAGACACGCCGACTGCGTTCCATCGGTGAAAAAAAAAAAAGGGGGCAAATTAATTTACTCCGAGGGAACGTTCGTCCGTATTACGAACAGAAGCTGCGCGCGCGCGGCGATGAACGAAGGAGCAAAGAGAGAAATCCAGCGCAGACAGTGGAGGGCGTGGGAGATACATTTATAAACTCTCGCGCACGAGCCTTGGAATCGGCTGATTTATCGGCCACGGAAGAAGATCGTCGCGTCGTTCGCTTTAGAGCGCGTCGATGGCCGCGAACGAGGTGGACCAACTCGGGGATCCTTCGCGTCGAATCACGGCCCGTTCTCTCTAATCGATCGTCCGTGACATTGAACGACCAACAAATTACACGCTGCGAACCTCGCTTCTTAATAGAAACTTTTCGTTCACGAAGATCGCGGCGCAAATTGACTTGGGCTTGGACGTTTATATTTTATTAAGAACTTTGGAGTTTAAGAGTGTCTAAATCTACTTTTGCAGATAATTAACGTCATCTGTAGCTTTTGAATAATATATGGAATTCTCTCTTCATTGTTCGAGTGAATAATTAAGGGACACTTTTTAAATAACAAAAGTTTACTTTTTCACGCGAATGTTGTATCAATATTTTATACGTTGATATTTTACAGATACTTTTTCGTTATACAAGTTAATTTCTTTCAATTTTTTAAGAAGCATAGTACTCGGCCTAATCAACTCTAAGGTTTCCGAGCTAACAATGTGTTAATGATGAATCACGATCAATTCATGCCTGCCTCTCTTTCATTATTTTATCACTCACATAATTTTCTCGTTTGTGATAATTAATACTTTTGTTTTTTTTTTTTTTAAGAATGCAAACAAACGAAAAAGTACAAGTAAATTAACCAGGGGGCTAAAAATATCAAATATTTACACCGGATAAAAACTTACACCGGCGAACAGAGTTTCTTATTTCATTTCTAACAAATGAAACCCACTGATTTTAAAGTTTAGAAATTTTCCAAAAGTGGAATTTGACTCTAGAGTAATTCATCTGCGAGTAAAAAAAGAAAAACAAAAAGCTTTGCTTCCAGCAAGACTCGTCTCGTCGCGAAAACAATCGTTTGTCCCCTCCGATAAAATTCCTCCACCGTACACTTCGAAAATAAGCTACACTTGTGATCACCGAGCGAGTATCCACTTCATCGAAAAAGCGACGTTCGCCCTTTGACAACATCTGGCGCTCGTCACGTCCACGACGGTTGTTTCTAAACTGGTCGCCGGGTTCTTTCGTAGGAGGCACCCGGAAGCGTCGTCGAATTCACCGAGACCGGCGAGAACGGAGTCTGCTCTAAGAGTTCGCGAGAAGGCGCGTGTAATTTGACGGTAGAAACGTCGCGACGACGTTCGTGCCCGCCGCTTTGTACCGGTCGCGTTTCAACGAGCCAGCACCATTATTTTCGCACGTATTGTAATACACATGTTGGATTCCATTAAGCTAACAAATGTACGCAGTAAATAATCTCACCGGAATCCCAGTGGACGTCATGTTGTTCGTTCCCCGCCGGCATTTCTCACCGAGGGAGGCGTTCTCGATTGTTTCGTCTAGCTGGCCGATTGTTGCGTCTGCCGTACATCAAGTTCAAGCGTTCCTCCGCTGTGTCTTGCCACTGAAACAGAAGCACAGAAACAACGTTGTTAAAGGGGTTGAACGTATCAAAATTGGACGCAATTGCGTGAAATTTCATTTTCAAATGAAAGTTTCTAGAGTGGATATTTGGAACTAGTCAACGCCTCGAGGAGGGCCACATTTTCAGTGGTCCTCGCTGAAAATTATAACTATACATGTGAAATTTATTAAAATAATGAAATCAAATGGATAAATAATTAAGTTTGAACAAATTGTACAAATTGATTCAAACATTAAAATATCGAATTTAAGACTTTCATTTTTTGATGACCAAATTCATAATTTATTGAAATTGACAATAATAAACCTATCATTCCTTCGCATACTATAAATATCAAAAATAGTAGTCAGTGATATCAACAATAATAGTAACAGATATTACACAGTTGGATTCCACGTGTATAATTTTTACTCTATGCATAGTAAAAAAAAAAAAGTAAAAGTTCTTCTTCCTAAAGTAATATTTCGTACAAATTTATACATATTTATATCGTGAAGCAATAAAGTAACAGTAGTTCTTTCTAAAATTTACACGTATAATTTATAATTTATATATATATATATATAATTATGGGTTCTTAATGCCACAATCCATATAATGTGATATAAAAGAATAATATAGAATAATATAAAATATTGTACAGTGCATGGTAGAAATAAAACACATATTAAAATAATAACATTATATTATAATATTATATATAACTTATATATATAAATATTTTAATAATTTATACATGTATATAAATTTATACATATAATTTATTATAATATCTAAAATTTTACTGATTGACCAATTTCATAAATGGAAAATATTTTTGGAAACTCATTTTCAGAAATTCACAACTGTTTACACCACCTGTTTATAATAAATAAATTCGTGGAAATAAGCGGTGACTATTGAATCCCTGAATATGCCTCGATACATGCAAGTATCTGGGATTTGGCACAAGAGCTCAATTTTTACATGTTCTTTTAAATGGAAAATGAAAGTTCGAAATTGATATTGTGTGTAAATTGTGGAACGTTGGCTCTAAACGTTGTCACTGGTCTGGAGAAGCACGAGAAATGAAATATTACGGTCGAAAGGAAGGACGTCTTAACTTGACGTGTGTAAATATTCGAGTGTCCTCGTCATGCGTGCTACGATGCTGCTTTCAACAAGGTTTAGGTCATAAATTTTCGAGTACTGTGATGGTTCGACGAAACCAATGAATTGCTGTTGTTCAAAATTTCCGTCGAGAACACCGCGTTGAATAAACGCCAAATTTGTCATATTTACAGAGAAACTGTAAAAATTAAATTATGGTAAGGCTTCCGTATCCGCGGATTTATATTTGTACGTTTCTTTTTATTATAACATAATTGTACTAGTTTGCGTTATTGTTTTAATATGTGATATTTCTAATATGCCCTGTACAACATTCTCTATTATTTTCTATTATTTTAACTTTTATATCACGTTATATGGATTATGGCATTAAGAACCCATGCTGATCGTCTCCATAAATTGAAAAGTAAGAAATGATTACGATTAGCGAAATAAATTCGCAAAAATAAGTCAGTTTCGTGAATTCCTAAATACGAAATTTCTACTGTACATTTCAATTTTGTTGTCAAGAGAATTTTCACAAAAAAATATACGTTCTTCTCTTCGTCCTTCATATAAATTAATTTAAATCCTCAACGTAAAATCTCTTTCTGGACGGGAAATATCCAAGAGTCACAATCGAGTGTTCGGTGAAAGGATTATACGCGTATTTTTTACATTCTATGCATCCTATACCTCCCAATCAACATGTACCAAGAATCTAGTCAAACATTTTTCTATCTCTTCATCCGCTGACAGCGCCTCGATCTGCATTCTCGTCGGACGACTACGCGATGTTTAATTACGTTGATCAATTTCGCCAGGTCCATTCGATTACCAAGCAAGACTGAAACTCGACGATTAATTCGAAGACGAAGACGGGAAGGAGCAGAACGCGGCCAGACGACGACGACGATGACAATTCCGCTAGAGAGAAATCGTCGATCGCTTCGAGTGGGGCGGGACGGCACGAACGTCGAGCCGCGTCAGAGAGTGTGGGCGCGGGAGAATCGCAGAAATAGCTAAGCACGCGTTCAGCAGAAGTCCGAAACGTGTCGCTACGTTGATAAAGCGGCCCCCCACGCCAGAAACTTGGAAAATTTCGACCGTCATTTGTTAGACCGAGGAGTTTGGTTTCACGCGCCATCGCGTTTCCGTTCTCTCGACTCCTCTTCGCGGTGAGCGGCGAATCGTATCGGCCGGCAAACGTATCAAACGTATTTTCCCGGAAAATCATGACGGCGGATTAGCGTGAAATATGGATTGTTTTCGGTGGCCGGCGGACGCGTAATTGTGACACGCGACGAGATTATTCATTGTCGCGTGTGCGCGAACGTCGCCAGGCCGCGCGAAGGGAACGCGAGCCGCGGTTTCCGAGACGCATTTCGCTTGTCCGCCCGCGTGATGCGTGTCCTAAATCACGTCGGATGGGAAGAGCCCGCGTTTCGATATCAGGGGCGTCAGGTGAGGACGATTCGGTGATGTTTTCCTAATCTTGCCAAGCAAGGATCAGGTAAGTATTATTCACGTAACTAAAAAAATAAAGGTAGTCGCGTATGTATCGTACAACAGATTGAAAAAGAGAACTCTTATTTTGTCAAATTGAATATTACATTACACGTATACAGATCAGTGATGTAAGAAATACAAAAACCCTCATTTAGTCTGGAACAAAAAGTATAATTCCTTTGAAACAAAATGCGCAAACTGCGAAAATTTGAGCAACGGGAATCACAAGCCTACAATTCCTAAAGAAACAACACAATTTGCCAAAATTTCAGCAACGAAAACGACAGCCTCGAGAAATTCTAAAAAACTGCACGACTCGCACCCGAGTACGATTCGTCTCACTGAAAGGCCCAGAAGCAACTGTTCCGACTAGGAAATGAAGACATGCAAATATTTGAATCGATGCAAAACAAATTACAGACGCGATCGCTCGGTACCGAACAACGCCACTCCTACTCGAGGTCTACGCCACGCCCCCTCGCGAATCACGTGACCCAAATCAACCAATCGCTAATTTTCGTTGCATCAGCGTCAGGCACCTGAAGAGGCGCCCGATTTTCTAAGGTATCCCCGCCAAAAATCAGTTTCAGTACATTAATAAAATTATTAATTCTATCGTGTACTCTACTACTTGATTCCATTTTAATTCCGTCAATTATTCTCCTTCCCAATTTCGTTATTATCAATTTTATTAACAAAAAATACCCCTTACAAGAACATTCCGTACAAGCGTACGAACCACTGCGCTGGTCATCGTTTTGACGACGAGTGTATCATAACCTGAATTCGAGGAACGTCGCGATGCGACGAGACGCGTAGATCAAAGAAAACGAAACAGCCGCGAAATCTCGGACGGTCATCGGTAACGCCTAACTAGGTACGAGATGGGACACCCTCGTTATTATATCGCGGAATTCCTTTCCGCGTTCAGCGCGCGTTCGCGGGAAGGCGAGCACACGATGCGCGTAAATCTTTCGGCGTGGTTACAGCCGCCGAGCATTACGTTGATGCACTATTTATAAACATGTGACATCGGGACGAGTGGTTTGGTGCGGGTGGGCCGAGCAGTTTCGCGTTCTCGCTTCCTCTCGTCCACCTGCTCGCGCGTACACCCGACCGACAGCTACCTCTTACATTTCCCTCCGCGATGATTCGCCTTTTCCTTTTCCCCCTGTCCGTCTTATTAAATTCCCGACACTGGCGTCTGCCACGAATTTCCCTCCTTCTCGCAGATGTGAAATACAGTTGCTCGCGAAATTATTAGAACGAATCAACAGAAAGTTTTTTTTTTGTAAATATTTTACCCATATCGTGTAAAACGTTTCATCGACGTTTCGTAACGATTATGACTAGATTGGTAAAATTTGAAATTTTGGAGACAGGGCAACCCACAACCAACTAGATGACACATGCAGAAAAGATTCTCGCGTGAGTTGAGATTGAAACTTTATCAAATATATGTACTAGAATTTAACATTTTAAACGCTTTTCAAATATTACGTAGACAATTTCGCAAGAACATCGTGGGATGTGTGCGTCTAGTTTGAATTAATCATAAAAGTTTGAAAGACAATACTAATGAAACCAACATCAGAAACTTCGAAACTCAAGAGAAAAAAAAAAAACTGCACGTATACCCCAGTATGATTCGTCTCACTAAAAGGCCCAGAAGCTACACTTTTGACTAGGAAACGAAGACGACTTTTTTACCATCAAATTTTATTAATTGAATCGATGCAAAACAAAATACAGACAAAATCAATATTGGATCGACAATCAACCCGTTATCGCTTTGTACATTCCGGAAATCAAAGCCACGCCCCCTCACGAATCACACGACCCAAATCAACCAATCGCTAATTTTCGTTGCATCAGCGTCAGGCACCTGAAGAGGCCCGACTCTCTGGGTTACTCACTGGCTAAAATCACATTCAGTGATGAAATAAAAGACGGAAACAAACTCGGAACTCTGAACAAGCTTTGGAATTCGAAAACCTACGTCAACCCACGCATTGGTCATTTCTTCGTATACAGAGAATATACGAGGTTGTTCTTCGACAACTTCGAAATTACCGTACACTCCACCTTTCTAATAGATTTCGTTCCGATTAAGGACACCGTGAACAGTAAAAAAGCAAGAGAGAGAAACAGAGATCAAGGGCGAGGAACATTAACGCGCGATCTTTTATCGGCCGACTTTCGCGTCAGACCATAGCCCTTCGATACGCGAAAATTATCGCCGGTCGTGGCCGTAATTATCTCGAGGCTACCGCGATACGGTGCCTACACCGTGTACGTCATATTTCTTGCCCCTTTCTTCGTGCGCGTATATATACACTCGCGGCTCGCGAGCGAGTGAGACGTTCCAGCCCCGAGTGCATTAATCTCCGGCGACGGTTGCGTTAATGTAATCGTTTAATAAGTCCGGTTTATTAACTGCGCCCGCTCTCATCGGCATTAATTCACCCTTTTGCCGCGAACCTCGCGCGCACCGAAAATCCCTTTCGTCTGCACGCGGACAACGAAGAAACGAGGAGAAGCGAGAGGCATTTGTCCCTTTGCTCGCGTGCACCCGTTCCATGTACGCGTACCATCCATTCCGAGGGAATCTCGAGGAGATTGCCGCGATCAAAGGAGGATTCGAGGAACCGCGAAACAGGTTCAACTCGACCAAGCCGATTCCGTCGAATTCTCTTTGCGAGATTTCGAGCAACGGATTCCGATGGGAAATCTTCTGCGAGATACGATATTTTAGAGCAACACGTTTATGAAACATTTTCACCCAAAGACTCGGAGTTATGAATTATAGATACGAGATATTGATTATAACATCGCCGGTACAAGAAAAAAAAAAAAAGTAGGTTTTATACTATTTTATAAGATCGTAGGTTGATATATTCATATGAAGTGTTTGAAATTTACTTAGCGATCACGTCTCCTACCTAAGAACCAGATTGTAATAAGGTGAAAATCTGCAATTTTTTCCTCCTTTTTCTCTCAAGTGAATACTTAAATAAGCGTTGTGAGTAGAACTAGATCAATTTGCATTGACGAACTCGTTTTAAACGGATAATGCATCAAGCAGCTTGCTGAATTTTTCATTCAGCGAGAGCTCAAGGCCCGTTTTCATGATGCCGATTCCTGCGAACGTCAGAGATTTTCTTGACACGGACTCGTTGACATGGACAACGTATGCGAACTGTGTCCGTGGAAACACGTTGGCGGACAATTCTCCGTGAGAATTCGTTCTGCGAAAGAAACATATTACCTCACAATCTCTCGATCAATTTAGTATTTTTAGTAGCTGACAACGTGGAATTGAAGAAACGCCAGTTGACGTATTGAAGGAAAGAATAAAACGAAAGAGGCAATAAAAGAATGAAAAAAAAAAAAAAAAAAAAAAAAAAAAAAAAAAAAGAAAAAGCCAAAGTGTATTCATAGTTGGGTGATTCACCGGGAGGCTGCACAGGGTTGTTAGAAGCTAGGTCACCGAAGGTCGGGTCAAGGGTCGTATGGAAGGCACGGTTAATAAAAGGAACTCTCGCCGCGGCTCGGCGTTACAAACACCTCGCAGCTTCGACGGACATTTTACGACTGCGCGATGCGAATTCCATCGATAGAAAACGAGTTTGATGACGACCGGCGGCAGGACCGTTAGAGAGGAATCGACAAATCGCGTTTCGCATTATAACGAGAGAGCGTAGACTCTCCGCGCAGCTGCGGAGAGGATCCCCCTCCGATCGATAAAACGCGCGACGCTCGGAAAAACGGTGGTCGGCCGCGTGCGCTGCCGCGTGGAATTCCACAAGGTGAAAACGATCGGTCGACGACGATCGAGACCGGGAGGAAAAACCAGAGCCAGCGGCCGGTTCGCCGGCAATCGATTCGTCTGGTTGCGCGGCCCGCGAATAATTTCCTCCGGCGCGCCGTGTCTCCCGCCATTCTAATGAATACAAAACGCCGCGATTTATATCGACCGATTCGCGGAATATTAATTATTAATTGCGCCACGAATATTTACAGGCACCGGCGACGGCTGAGTTCCTTTCGTCGCGCGCTGTCTGCCTAACGATCCCGAACGATAATGCAACCAAAATGGCAAACGCGCGCGCAAAAACGCGGACGATAATGGGCAGGCAAGGCGACGACGCAATCGTCGAGTATGCAAAACGGACAGTTTTCCGTCGCGAGCTGCCGGCGATTGTTGGTCAAGCGCTCGGCGCCCGAGAAGGCCGTTAATCAGCCAATTGCAATCATCGCGCGGCGCAGGTACAGTGTCGTTGATTGGTCGATCGCCCCTGTACGCGCGACAGCCGGTGCCCACTTTTATCGGAGGTTGAGCAAACTCTCAACGGCTCGAATGTCATCGATACGCGACCGAGCCCGTGCAACGGTTCACTTTCCACGCGAATGGCAGGTAGATAGGTCTTGGTAGCCGCGAGTCAGAACGATTTCGCGCTTTAATCTCCGAAACTGCAAAGAGCACGACATCCGTAGCCACCTCGGTATTTCTCGTTCAACGAGACACCGCGAGTTTCTTCGTAAATCGAACCAGATATGCGCTTGACATCACCCTGAATGTCATCGCAGAGTACTCTTCTGTGAGGCTTTGCAGTCATTTTGAAATTTTACAAAAACTATTGTATAATGCTTCGATGCATGCACTTTCAACAGTGAACGAAGCTTGCTCGCTTGCGACTGAGAAGCCGAAAAATTCCCAAGAAAGCACCTTGCCTTTGTGACGTACATCTCTACAAGTCAAATCCAGCCATTTGTCCTAATACCATCGGGAAACACTGGAAACACTCCAGAACAAGTTGAATCTTCCGCTAGACTCATTGTCGTCGGTTGTAAAGAATGTCATCTTTAAGCCTTTCTTACCGCCTAGGTTATAGAAAATCTCACACTGGGCCCCAACTTTCATGGAACGGGCAAATTTCGTCTAATTATTTCTAAACATATGAAATATGTTTCGTTCGTCTCTAACTTCAAGAATGACTGTACTTTATCAAGAATAGATTCATTATATATATATACAAGTCTATTAATTATACACACATGTAGATATTTCAAATAAAAATGCTTCAGTTATAAAAAGAAGACATCTACCAAGAGAACAATAGATAATGTCGATTATAATTGAAATTTCACTTCTGTTGCACTTTTATTTGAAACACTGCTCAAAAAAAAAAGTTACAAGTGACGTATTTGTTACATCAGCGTCACCGTTGACTCTATTGTTCGTGCGAAGAGCGCTCGTCGAGGGAGGAAATAGCAGAATGCCCACTGGCAGATCGCGTCATGTACCATAATACTGTACAACAAAATTCCCCACGCGAGGAGGATCCAGTTTTTGCGCG
>KQ438550.1:225993-242264 GCA_001276565.1 Melipona quadrifasciata | reverse complement strand
AAACACGCGCTAAATCTTCGCGCGGATGGAACTCCGCCGCAACCGTGGACCGTTGTTCCACCCGTGTAGAAATTCTTCGGTTCGAGGCGTGGATGGAATCGTGTCTGACGCGCGGGGAGAATCTCGAGCGTAATTTCATCGTTTCTTACGGTTTCCGGAAATCGTTAACTCCGCGCTGGAAACGCTGCAACTACGCGGGCTACGATTGATTCCAAGTTTGATTAGATCTTTGGATTCTTCTGTCGCGTTGATGCGAGTTTATCTTCGTGGCCGTACGCGCGAGGGGAGGACGATGAAAATCATTGGGTTACTCAGGGAGTAGAATTACTTTACGCTTCGTGAGATTGATTTGTAAATAGCTGTGTAATAACGTGATAATGTCATCAAAAATGTAGCATACGGATTTTCTGACAGCAGTTTAAAGTCTCTTTAACAGAAATTAGTGTCAAACGATCGAGATAACTTTACTTTAATGACGTTCCAATCCCTTGCAACAACTCAATTTCGTGTCGTAAATTGTATCTATTCTTTAAAGATCTACAGATTGCAGGAGTGCCTGTTGTGACACTTTCAACAACATTTAAATTCCACTTGTTCGATTGCGTTTGCAAAAATGTAGAATTGCGCGAGTCACTGCCATCTATTTATAAACGGAAGATATACGTACTAGGCTGCTCGATCTGAATAACTTACCTAGAGTTAAGATTGCAACTATGAGTGATATACGAACCAGGTACGACTACGCAAAGAAAAATCTGCAAATTCAATAATCCTTCGTTTCTAATTTACATAGGCTTCCCTCAATCGAGCTAAATTAATCTTCAATGGAGCAAACGAAGCGAGAGCAAAGATGAATAATCGTCACCGGATCCTGTTTGCGCCGATGTTGTTCAGAAAAAGCGCGACGCACCTTGGTTGATCCTAGTTCCGGTTTGCTAGATCGCAGACGCGACGGGCCATTAATTTCGACCGGGACTATCTTCGGCCGCCTCTTCGTGATCGATTTGTCGAATCACAGTTTTCTACCGACGACTCGCGTGCAACGTGCAGCGTGTAGCTATCCACTAGATAGATAACATCGGCCGCAGGATTTATGATGAATTAGTAAATCGTTAAGATACGATCGAACGTTCGTAAGTCCGGCCCGATCGCCGAAGGTGGAGTCGCTTGGACGCGCTCGCGTCTCCCCTATCAAAATGCAAACAAACGTCCACGAGCAACGCGCGAACCGAGGCTCCATTTCTCCTCGGCTGGTCATCGAGAGACCTTATTGCTCTGCCACGCGCTCCGTGCAGAGCCTCGGAAACACGGGAAAACTGCGAAACGGTGTGCGGCGGTTCGATCGCGATAAAGCTTCGAGGTCTCATTAACTACCTGTTAATTTCTGTCGACGACAGAAGAAGAAGGAACGAACCTTCCTCTCGGCGGAAGCGATCTTTTATTTTCTTTTTTTTTTTTTTTTTTTTTTTTTTTTTTTTTTTTTTCACCGCCGTAAATGGAGATTGTGCAAGATGGTGCGAACGACCACGTCCGGGAGATTCAGTGAACAAAAGGCACTCCGACCATTTCTGCCACGTTTTGGGCAAATTTGAAAAATTCAGTGTGTGGAAGATTCGCCTGTATAAATACAAAATTCAACGCAACGCGGCGCAGTGGCAATTTCTTTACGATTACGACAAACTACCGCTCTCAGTTCTCGATGAATTGATCTGCATTCACTTCGTACACTTACGCGCGTCAATTGGCCACGACTTGCGTCAATAGAAATCGTACGATTTCTCGTCGCGCGCATGCGCCGTTTAATGGATTTCACCGAGCCAGAATCCACGACGGCAGGCCGGAACCGAGCGCGAAGCTGGCAATTAATCGCGATCGAGCAACTTCTCGCGCGCGTAATTAAAATTCGTGGCGCGAGGCCGCTGAAAAATTGGCCGGTATTATCGCGGTCGACATCTGACTCCGGTCCGGCAAATGACGATGCAAATGCGAAGGAAAAGACGCGGAGGGAGGACCGGTGCGCCGCCTACACTTAGAACCAAAGAAAAAAAAAAAGAGAGAGAGAAAAAAAAGAAAAGAAGAAAAGAAGAAAAAAAGAAAAAGGAGAAAAAGGAAACGCCATCGGTGTTTCGTTCGTGGCTGCGCGTCGCAGGTGTAGCCTCGCCTTCCGGTCGATTGTCGCTCTCTGCCGATCGCCGCGTAATTTTATCTCGGGCACCGTTAAAAGGCCGAGTTAATTAGGCCCGCAGATAAATAATTATCGATAGGGTTTCCGGCGAGCGCGCGTACGCACGCACGCATGCACGCACGCACGCACGACATCCGGGGGTGGTGCCAGCTGCAGCCAGCAGAAAGACGAACATCTCTCGCTGTCACGTTCGTCGCGGTTTCCCCGTTTCGCTCGCGATCTGCTTTCCTGCGTCGTGGAAATGAGTGGGCGTGCCGCGCGTCTCCCACGCATCTTTCCCGGCGTAAATACCGTTGCTTTCGATAAGGATTACGCGAACTCTGCGCTGCTGGTACCGATATCTCCTTTGGTTTACAGTGGCGGACTGAAGAAGAAGTTTGAACTTTGATCAAACTGACGCAAACGGCTACTCGTGCACCGTTTTAAATCGTAAATGCAATTAGTTCCGAATTATCTTCGTCGTTTAAAACACAATGTCTCAAATACATTTGTAGCGACCGTTATCTCATCGAGAGAGAAGCCAGCGCCACCTACGTTCGTTCGGTCGTTCCGCCGAGAGGTACGATTTCGAGAGATCGAAAAATAGCAAAAATTTGTAAATTGACATTTCAATTATTTCGTTGTCATAGCGAATTTAAATTATATATATAGCTATAAGAAAACCAGTTGACGAGCATTCTTTAGTTAAGTCAAGAAAACTGTGTCATTAATCTTTGTAACTTATCAAACGTTAAGTATATTTTGTTGGTGGTTTATCCAGAGTTATTATAATTATCATTATTATTATTTGTAGTACTGTGAATGAAATAATGATCATCATAGTACCTACACATTCTTCTTCTGTTTCGAGAGAGCAGCAATTTGACACACTTCATTTGTCTCCAGATAGACACAGACGCGTAAGAGATAAAGTTAATTTGTAACAATTCCCTTATTGTAAATTAATTATTAATGACAATATCTTCCCGCAAAACTCTGATCTCTAGATGAAGATAAAGAAATAAAAAGCGTTCCAAAGCGAAGATAAGCAATCGAGGAAGGAGAAACGAAAAGAAACAATCTCGCAAACGAGTTGATAATCAAGCTGTGGACTAGCAACCGAACGGAAGTATTGTAAACACGCGCCGAAAGATACAATATGTGTTTGATCGATGGAGCGTAGCGCTCCACGTCTTCGGGATAGCGAGTCGCGCGGACTTGGACGGTTAATTAGACGCTTAATTAGATTCGTAGCAGGCCGATGATATAAGCAAAAGCAATGCGCGGCCGGTTTGTTTATGATGTATTAAACTGCGCTCCGTTTAGCGTCCGCCGAGAGTTGCTGCTGACTCGTTTTTCTTCCGCCTTGTTCGTTCGGCGCTGAGCGCTCCGCGTATGATCGTACATCACATCGCGGGACGATAAGCGGAAACTAAATGACCGACAGCGTCACACCGGTCGCCGAAGATCGTGTACGCGTCGTGACTCAACCTGATTTTTAACCGTTGCCTCAAGATTGTTTTTGGCGTTAAACGGATGAAAGTTACGCAATGCTTCTAACAATAAGAATCGCGAAGAATCAAACCATTACCAACGATAATAAAAATCACACAGTTTACATTAATTCTATAAGAATATTGAATTGAAGTGCGGCATGTGTAGAATGCCAATTTGTTTGGAAAATTGAAAATTCGAAATTTATTAAATTTATTGACCCCTTGGCCTACGCGCTATCTCCCGACTGCGCGGGCCATAGTAACCAAGAAGGTCGGTCGCGCGCCGAGCCATTCAACTGTTTAGATTCGTGGTTTTCGCTTATGGCACAAATTCGTTACCACGAGTCTCACTCGTGGTTGTAGGCCAAATTCGATTAATGTTCAATTTATTTATTAGTATGACGAGTTACTTGCAATTGAGCCTCTGTTTGCGTCACTGAAAAGCTGCACAGATCGAAAATGCTCGAAAATTTCATTAAAAAACCACCAAGTAGCACCAAGAGGAAATAAACATTGTCGCAAGATAGTCACCAGAATGGAAGAGACTCGACTTTGGGTATCGAACCGTCCGACTTCCGAGGGTTGATCGGCGAACGCGGTCAACGCGGTGCAGCGGAGAAAGAGAGACACATCGACTCGTGTTCCGGTGCGCGGGTCACCGCCGCTGGTTACCGGTTCTGTATTTATCATAAAGTGCAAACCAACAGAGAACGCGAGGACGCAACGCGAAGTGGAACGCGACGAGGAGGCAGGAGAGGGAGGGCGGAGAGGGAACGAGAAGGGAGAAGAAGGAACCAGCAGGTTTCTCCGAGAGCAGCCACAATGGATCCGCACAGCGTACAGACGGCTCTATTCAGCTGCAAACAATGCAATCACAACTCAGCGGTTTCCGCGCCGTCTGCGACGTTCCCTTATCGATCGATGAATCGATCGTTGATCGACGGATCCCGGTTTCGATTCAACGTCTCATGGCCCGTGAATCCCCGCGTTAATTAATTAACCGCCTGTCCACCGTGCTGTGCTCGCCCGAGTCGGACGTCGCTGTCCGCGATCCCTTTGTGAAATCGGTCTGGTTCGCTGGCGGGGAACTCAGTCGCGGAGGAAGTCCGAGAACGATCGACGCAGGAGATAACGATCTCGATTAATTGAAGGTACAATCGCGGATATCCAGCGTTCGCTCTCAGAGCGTGAAAATTCGCCCGCGAGGGATAACGTGTTTCGGTGTTTCTAAACTATTAAAAGCCTCGATCAGTCTTGAATCTTGAAGTCTTGAGGATTTTAACTGACGACGAGTGGATTGTGGATTTTTATGGCAAAAACGCAGAGAACGCTAAACTATGCCAGAATATATAAAACTGCACGACTTTTTCGCCATAAAATTTTATCGATATGCAAACATTTGAATCGATGGAAAACAAATTACAGGTGCGATCGCTCGGTACTAGACAACGCCACTCCTACTCGAGGTACCGCACGCCCCCTCGCGAATCACGTGACCCAAATCAACCAATCGCTAATTTTCGTTGCATCAGCGTTGCACCCAAAGAGGCCCGATTTTCTGGGTTACCTGCCAAATCACTTTCAGCGATAAAACATGGAATAAACATTCTCATTGTGTTTAGAAAAGTTAGAGATTACGCGTAGATGATTCGTAGTCTATTTTACAAGCCTCTTTCTTTTTCATTTTTATCAAGTGCGGCGTAACAGTGGAATTTTACGTTAGCATTCGGAGCGATTCGAGTTTTCAGATGTTTAGAAAAATTTAATCACCGCGAAACCGAGATTCGGATATACAACTCCCAATTACCGCCGATCGTCGTAAAATCACAACGCGAGCCGCGACCCAACGTAAATAAACGCGACCAAACGTAACCTATATGGAACTGGAACAGCGTAAAATCTAATTGGAAACGATTTCGACGTGAATTTTCACGCTTCGCGTCGACGTCAGAAGAAGCGACCGGCCGAATAATCCGACTGAATAGCGACGCACGAACCTCGGTGAAAAGGAAAAAGAGAAAGAAGAGAAAGAAAACTTTCGGTGCCGAGTACGCAACACGCGCGCGAGGCCTTCAACCTCTTTCGAATCTGAATTATTGGCGAGTCAGGTGAGCAAGGTGGCTGTTAATCGAGCCAGGTAGAACAAGCGCGAACCTCCGTGGAGTTGGTTGACCGGAGATTAGTCCAGCTGGTAGCTGAATGATGCCGCGCACAACGACAACGATCGTTAATGGGCAATAATGCCTCGCGATCGTTATCGCGAAACGGGATTTGAGCACAACGGCATGGTGGTAGGGGAGAACAAATCCTTTGTTTCCTTGACGAATGCAGCGATAAAGCTGTAATAGTTTATAAGTTCGTCTTTACGAGCCGCCAAACGTTCGAACGTGTCCAGTGTTGTCTGCCGATTGTACATTGGAGAGTACGTGTAATTGCAACTATTATCATTCGTCGCGTTTCCGCGTCGGTCCCAAGCCTTTCAGCATTTGTCGAATCGAATCTGTCGTTCTATTAACGGTTAATTCACCGTTCCCTGTCGTGGTTTCCAGCGTTTTGCTCGAAACGAACGAGCCGAAATCAATGCGAGTGAATATCGTCTGATATCCTAACACTTTTCGATGAGATTGTACTCGTTGAAGTTTCATATATTATCACTGAATGTGATTTTAGCGGGGGTAACCCAGAAAATCGGGTGCAACGCCGATGCAACGAAAATTAGCGATTGGTTGATTTGGGTCACGTGACTCGCGAGGGGGCGTGGCGTCGACCTCGAGTAGGAGTGGCGTTGTCTGTAATTTGTTTTGTATCCATTCAAATGTTTGCACATTAATAAAATTTTGTGGCAAAAAAGTCGTCTTCGTTTCCTAGTCGGAACAGTTGCTTCTGGGTCTTTCAGTGAGACCAATCGTACTGGGGGTACAAGTCGTGCAGTTCTTTTTATATAGATACGTTGTCAACTGATTGAAATGAGTTTTTATTTTTATTTTAGAATCCTGTTCTATCAATTTCGCTAGATTTAAAATCTTTTGTAAAACCTGCTGCTTGAAGTGTATTTCTCACTAATGCGACAAACTGAATATTTGGAGAATTAAGAATTATTGAACAATCAAGTCGAAGAAGGAATCGTATTAAATTTCTCATTTCTGTGCTTTTATTTTCTAACAAAGACTTGATCCTGCAAATCTTTCATTAATATCTAACATTCCGATGAAAATCGACCAAGTCCAAATGTAATGAAAATAATTTGCTAGGTACATTTCTCAAAAAATGTAAGACGTATTTCTCATACGACATCACTCGTCGCATTAACGTCTTGTCAAATACAAGAATTATTACTGCGATTATTGTCTCAATTTCGCTTTATTCCATATAACTTTCAAAATATACACTTATCCAATTTTTTTGTTTTTTTTTCACCGACATCTTCAATCGAGCAGCGTGATCCTTAATAACCCAATTGCAGACCGGTTGACAGAACGTCGACGAAATTATCGGGATGTCGTTGTGGATACTAGTAGCGGGGAATCGAGACAGTTTCGGAGACGTTATCACAAGGGTTATCAGGGTGAGTTACGTGTCACCCGGGAGCGGAAAAAGAGAATTTACGACCAGGTCCGGCTTCTTGGTTCGCGGCGCGCGTTCTTTCACGGTCGGCGAGTAGCGTGATCGAAATCAATTACTCATTAATCGTCCTCGTTCGCCACGCCACTGCCCCCGTGCCCGTAATTAACGGTGATTAATTGGATTGGATGCCGATCGGGCATATTTTACCGTGTACGAAACGTCGCCGCGGGGCAACGGGCCGCGTCTTGGTCCCTCGCAGTGTCATCGAGGGAAACGGATATCGCCGTGCACCGATGCTGACGGGACGGCCGGATTTGAATAATCATTGATCGTCATGCGATCCGCGGGATTCGGCAACTTTTCCACGTGAATTTACGCTTCGATGTCGCGCGATACGAGACAAACGGCGTATCTTTAATCGGGAGATTTATGCGACGCAGAGACGGAGGTCAGAGGAGAGAGGCGTCGAAAGTTGCGAGAAAGTTCCAAACTCGTTCCAAAATTTGTGAAAATGTTGAAGCCAAGTCATTTTAAAAATATGAAAAAATGTATGAAATAACGAAAGTTTTTTCTACTGGGAAATTTGACGAGTAATGGAACAATTTTCAACCGAGCTTACATTTTCAAATATGTATTGCACAAAAATCGGTAGCCGAGTAAATTATTAGTAATGTAAATATCATTATTAATATTATTATCATATATTAAGGAGTCTTAAAATTCCAAATGACTCTGCGACGTGATTACGAAATCAGCTGCAATCATGTGCAATCTGATGCCTCGCTAAAATATCTATAAAAATAATGCTAGGCGCTGGTTAAAACCTACATTTTCTTGTTATTGATAGTATCAAGTCATTCGTTCTTTTTAATCCTCAGCCTCGATAAACCTCTTTAATAATAAATAACTTTACTCTCTAGCTGAATTTTAAACTGAATACGCCAATTACATTTCTATACTATTTTATTTATAATTCACCGATTACTTCAAAAATTCATTTACTTGGTACCGAAATTATCTTGCAATTTTCAACGAGAGTAATAAATATATTCGAGTCAGTCTAGCTCTTGTCAAGCGTATCTCGCAGCATTTTTAAGCAAAAATTTATAACCAACACTGCCAATTATAATAATATTCGATCGGACATGACGTTACAACGTTGCCCGATAACTATTATTTCGTATCAGAGCGCAGATTATGATTACCGAACCACGTGTGTCTTTACACAAATATAGAATATTATAATTACACTTCCCTGTCCACGTATCAAGCTCCTGAAAAACCGTTCGCAGGCGCAAAGCAATTTTCCATTCGTACCATCATCTTTCCGACTAATTACACCTTGGCAACACACTCTAATCCTCGTTCTCATTAACCGAGCGTTGGTGAAAAATCTGGAACGCCTCTTCGCTTGTCCAATTTATTAAAAATTAGAACGTATCGTATAATCACGACATGTGCATACACACTTATCCGTTTGATGCACAATTTTTGTTCTTTCAACAGAAGTGAAAAAGAGGAGTTCCACGATATTTGCTGCTTCGCGTGAAACAAATTGACAAATAATTAAACTTGAAAAAAATAGAAAGACTATGATGTATAAATACAATTGATCGATGAAATGGGGTTTGAATAAAAAAATATAAATGAACGTTATTTTCTCAAAAATCTTCGCTGCGATCACGTGTGCTTCTTCATGGAATAGTGTATCAATGTATCAGTCACTAACTTTCAAACTATTATCTCAAGAACAGATTAAGAAAAAGAAATCTGTCGCTTAATCCCATCGCGAAGTGAAAAATTTCGAAATGAAGCAGATGGAAGGTCTGTTATTATTATTATATCATATTATAAAAGAAAGATGTAAGAAAAATAATTTCTTAACGAGCAACTGTTGCACAGAATAATAAAATAATTGAACCAGTTACAAACTCCCGATTATGTCACCGCGTGTTATCCCGGAACGAAAAGTCTCCAAGTACCGACAGCGAATCGGTACTCGATCGGCAGCGAGCGGCGAAGATCGCGAGCGGCGAGTCGTTCGCACGCAACAAGACGTACGATCTTACGTGGACGAGGCGCACGGCAAAAGGATGGCCTGAAAAAACAATTAGCCGATCGTGGCGCGGAACCACGGTATAAATTAGTCGCGCGATCGGTCGGCGGCTGTTGAGAGCCGAACGAGCAGAAACGCTCGACTCGTACGTCTCTCGACGAGCAAGCAAATCATGCGTTAATTGCCACAAATCACGGGTCACGGTACGCAACAATAGGCTGCTGGCTGGATAGTATTTATTGGCGCCGCGAGTCAGGCGGGTGGTGTCAGGAATGCAAAGCCGCGAACTTTAACGACTCTTTATCTCACTTCTGCTATCCCGAATGACAAAGAGAAGCAGAAGAAAAAAAATGTATTTGAGCAACGACGAAAAAGAGAGAGAAAGCTGCGGTGCAGATTGGCAGATATTTGAAATGATCGTTAAGTGTTTGCGCAAGTTTGAACAGTTCGCAGTGTCCGTCGTAAGTCCGTCGGGATAACACAGTTGTACTGCGAATGAATGGAAATTGTAACGAGAACTAGTAATTGAGAATTGTAATGGATGACTTTCTGCGTCGAATGATCGGTACACCTGTCAATGGTAATTGCCTGCTGTACGGCATTTAGGATATTGGGAATTATTTACGCCCCTTAATTGACGTTAATTAAAGTCGAATCATTTGGATCCGGTGCACTTTCGAACAGTCACGTTGCAAAGCAACGTTAAACTTGTACAAAGAATGTCAAATGCACGAGCGGAGAATGATCGATTTGACCCGGAAATTCGCGTAATTTATATAGCTGTACTTGTACACGCTATATAAATAACGTGCATAAATAATTGGACACTTGGTGCAGTTTCATCAAGGAATTGATAATTCTGTTTCGTTTCGAACTACGTTGTTACGTTTAATCCGAAACAAAGATAATAACTATCTGTATCGTTCAACTACTACGTGACAAACAGCTGACACTTTGTAAAATTTATACAAACGTTTTGAACGTGGTTCCAAACACGTGGGTACATTTGAAGATGTCTCTGTAAAATTAATCTTCAATTATTGCTTTTTCATTTATCCCAATCGACATTACTTGATTTTTATGATTATGATGATTCTTTGATTTTTATAATTTCACATTATACCTGGGAAAATGAAAAGTTTCGACTTTCTGAGAAATGGAACGCTTCTGACAACAAAGTATTTTTAAGCAGAATAGAAACAGGTCGCCAGAAGAGTCGTCTTTTGGAAATGGTCGGAAACCAACTTGTACACAAAAGTCGTTCGACGAGCACGTGGTGTATGCAAAGACGGCGACACGAATTATTAGTCAGATAATCGAAAGACTGCTAGGTCGGAGCCGCGTGAAGCGTAGCAGCTCGTGGTTTCGAAACGAGGGTGATTCATAGTGGATCAAGAAAATCGCCCGTGTCGTGACCCGCCCGAGACGTTTAGATCACGAGACACCCACACGTTCGTACGTGCAGTTGAAAACTCGATGACACATACTCTTCGAACGACTTCGACGAATGTAAGGTGAAGTCGAATCGGAGCGATAAAACCGATGGCAATAAATATTGTCGGCGTATGCGTGTGTCGGTGTCGTTTAGAGATCGACGCTACGTTTTCGAGCGACGTTATTGCAACACGGAAAAATTCTAACACGAATCGCTGCGATTTAGACTGATTTGTACGTTCTAGGTAGATTTTAGACGTTTATAATTATTTTATAATTATTTTTATATTTTGTATTCGTAGATTTTAACGTTTATAATCAGGTAGTGAGAAAATAAGATGTACAAATTCTACTTTAACCCTTGCTAAAGTAGAATTCCCAATTCAATTTTTTTCTGCATTATTTGTTTTTACCTTCGATATGCTAGTTATTCCATTATTCTTGGAACTTATCATTATTACCATATTAAGCAAGAACAAGTGAATTTGAATCGACATATGGTCATGTGTGACAATGCAACAAAAATTAGCGATCTGAGTCAAATTCCGTAGGTATCTCAGCAGTATTCGAGAATCAAGAAGATACTTGCTCCTAATTTCCTCCTGAACGGGACAAGTTTTGCAATACCTTTTTCAAGTTTAATGCGCGTTAGGAATGATTCCCGGTGGAATTCCCAGGGGGCATCGACGGGCCGCGAATGGCAGTGTTACGCACACGTCACGAAACATCGGAATAATATTTTTCCATTGCCACGGCTGAAAGAAAGCTACGGAGGTGGACACGTCGAGCGTGGAGGTTCGGCAAGCCGCGACACACGCACAATGGGTTACGGTCGCTCTTTTCGATGAACGCGCGCGGCTTTAAGGTGTGTGCGCGCGCCCGCGTAGGCGACGCCGAACGCCCACGTAGGCCGTACAAATATTGAACAAATATTAACATAATGTTTGTACGTTAGGCACCGACTATAAATATGAACGACCCACCTGCGGTGGACGGCGATTCCGAGAAAGGAACGGCGATCGAACGAGGACGGAGGACGATCGAGGCAGGGGAATTATCACGGCTCGACGGGTCGTGTCACGTCGACCGGCCGACGAGTTGGAAGAAAGCTGCTGGCGAAACTTTTCATCCGATCCGCGATCGAGTTTTGCGCAGAGGCAGCTTGTCGTTGCGTTACGTAACATCGACTCGACTGCACGACGGGGAATAGGTGACAACCGGACTTGAACTTTTGCGCGCTCGCGGCAAATTAGGAGTTATAAAAATGCAAATTTGATGTGTAAAAATATGTGGAATATTTGGAAGAAAGTATTTAGAAAACTGGATCTTAAACTTAAACTGGACTACAGTCTTTATTCGCGTTATGAATTATTTAATTAACATGAGATTGCACTCCGTATGTTGTTCAGTGTGATTTTTACTAACGAAACATCTGTAGTCTAAATCGGGGATTAAGTTTCTCAGATTGAATTGTCGGCACTATTTCAGCCAATTTCATTAAATATACGCAGCAATTGCAATCGTTTCTGAAATTGTTGACGAATTTTTCTGATTGAAATTACGACTCCTCCGAAGATGGATCATCCATCGAATAATCCAATATTGTCGTAATAAAATCTAACAGAGTAAACTAAAATCCAATTTAGATGGTTCGTGAAAGTTTGAAAACGTACGAAAATCTGCAATTTAGTGTCAACGAGTGCTGAAGAGAAAAAAAATCGAAAGGAAGAACAATCGAGATTATTTTCCCGTTCTGTGTCGACGTGTTTGCAGCAATTTGGTTTGCGACGCGTCGTAAGTAACCATGACGCTCGAATTATGCAAATGTCGGAAGGAAACTTTCGAAAACACGTCGCGGTAATCACAATAAACCAGTCGGCGCGACGCGGTTTATTGGCCGGGGAAACTTGCGGCGCGGTGAAAAAGAAAATTGAACTTAACGGAGTGTGAAGATTGCCTATAAACGCAGCTGTCGAATCTATAAAATGATAAATTCAAACGTCTCACTCGTAAAAGAAATATCAGATCTAATAGTATCCATCCGGTGACTCGCGGCTAATTTAATTACATAATGAATTCAGTTAGTATCACGTTCGACGTGCTCGCGTTGAAGTGCATTGGATTCAAGAGCTACGATTCCGTTCGTTGCGATCGTTGCAACCGTTCAACGACGATTTAACGATTAACGACGCGATCCATCTGATTTCAGATTGAAATTTATGTTCGAAAAGCGGAGAGCGATTATTCCTACTATTCCACGTGTGTGCCACTCTCTTCCTAATGCCAGAACCGTCCATGATTGAATATAAATATAATACAAATGTCCAGATTGTAAAATTTTTTACTTGGACGTATCTATGTTTTTGAGCTGCTAAAGTGGAAAATAAGAGCAAAATTGTCAAAAAAATCTTGTTGTAGCTTGACATTTTACATTTTGTCGATACATCAAAGTCGAAATTCATCGGAGAAAAATACGAAAAATAGGAAACTGTATAATTTATTTTTCTAGGAATAGTTGAAAATACACTCTTTAACATCTGATAATATTTCTTTTGTGCCTTTTCCCCTGCTTCGATCGAGCTACACTGAAAGAGTTGTTTCTTTTCAGTGAAACCAGCAGAAAGTGTTTATATTTTGAATAAATAAATCAAAAAGGAACCGATAATGGGAAATCTGTAAAATTGCATTCGCGTCAACGAAGAGGAATGCCTCTGGAACATTGGCGCCGCAAACGACATCTAAATGATCCGCGCACGGTACGCGTCCACCGTCGCGACTCTCTCTCCCTATCACCTGCGCCATAGTTTGTTTCGCGGAAACAATCATAGAGAGGCACGGCGCGTGCAAGAAAGTTCACGGTCACGGTGGATTTTTGCGATTCGCCAGCCGTGCCGGAAACGACCGTGCGCGTCTTCCTCACTCCCGCTCTTCTCTCATCTGCGTTAAAGCTCTTCGCAAAGGACGCGAAATCCGCGCGAGCGCTATCACGCGAGCTACGTGCTTCGTCGACGATGGCAAAGAAGACAGAAGGGCAACGGGAGAACGATAAGCGTGCGCTGGTTCGTTTCTTCTCGCTTGGCGACTAATGACGCGATATTACACGCGAGAAAACGATCCCCGCTGGCCCATTATACGTTCGCTCACGGCAACCGAAGGAGCCAAGGGCGAAGACTCTTTCACTTAACGTCCGACGAACGAAACTCTCCCCTTCTCGTGGCTTCGTTTGTTAAGCAAGACAAAGAGGCAGAGAGGAGAGAGTCACAAAATAGAGAAAGAGAAAACACCGTTTCGAGCAACACCGAGTCGATCGTAAAATATCTCATCGAGGCGTCATCGAGGCAGTTCACTGTCGCGCGTTAGATATAATATTAAACGAACATAGAGGGGATCGCATTTCTAACTGACCGTGTCGTTCCTTCTTTCAGAAAATTATCAATCAACTGTGGAATCAATGGGTGAGAGCAAAATTTCGTAAAATTTCTTTCTTCGTAACCACTGGAAGCTAGAAAACGGATCGACTGAAAAGAATCGTAATAAATAAATATTGGAATTAACAAATATTGCAATTATTAGGGGATGATCGATTCTTTCACGAACCACTGTTTACCACGCAACCAATTAAAGGCAACGCAAACGAAACACAAACGAGCGACAGAACCTCCGTTCTTACGTCGCCATCCACGTAACGGCCACCTCCGCGACTTCGGAGAGAAACAGCGAAAAGGTGTAACGAGGAGGCGCGTAAGCGTTCGCACCCTGAACGGGTTGCCGGTTCGTTTCCCGCTGACCTGGGAGTCACTTAGCGGAACAGCCGGATAATATTCCCCGCGTGCAATTATAATCACCGAGATCGGGATTCGCGAACGTAAGCGCTCGCCTTGAAAATTAGCGTGAAAGATGATTTCCTTAGTACGTAATTTTGCCGAGTGATTCCCGCGCTGGAAGAGATGCACGTTTCGAGATCTGTCCTCTTCGGAGAAACGTAAATGAGATTTCCCGTCGTCCATCAGGCTGCTTCTATTAAATCAAGGAATGTTTGTCAAGGCGCTGGAGGCACCTAGTCGTTTCTTATCGCGCGGCGTTTCAACGTATTTATCTTTTTGATTGAGAGAGAGATATATTTCTATCCGTGCGTGTGCGTATTACACGTCGTTTAACTCTTGGCGAGATTTCCGCGATACCGTTAGGTATAGAGAATAATTTCCGACGACGTCGTTTTGCCTATGACGGCTGGCGAGAGATACCACCGCCGAAGGTTGCCCTCGCGATGCATATTAATTAATATGTTTGACATTGTGCGACCGCTTGTCGAGATGCTATCACGCGCCACACGGGTACCAACTCGCTCCTCTCCATGTCCCGCGATTCACCGACTCCAGATCCCCGCGATCGTGGCGATCGTGGCGATCGTAGAACGCGACAAGATCTCCGCGATGTATCGCACTGGAGGAAGCAGCCCTTTGTGTTCCGAGTACTTCGTACCCTCTCCCTCTAATCGAAGATACGATCGTAAATTCGACTCGAGCGAATCAAGACCGATATATATTTATCGCGCGAGGTTTATGGAACGAGGATCGTACAACGTAACTCGAGTCTGATTTAATTGTCATCTGCTGGAAATTTGAATTTTTTCCGATTTTTCGACATTAATTTCCAATTAATTTGATTTTATTTTGCAGTCCACGTTCTTTGCGACGGAGCTCGCTAATAAAATCCAATTAGATTTGATTCGGGTTAGTTTTAAAATAAAAATCTCGCTCGACCATAGTTCAATTTGTGTCAAATTTCGTGAAATTAATTCCACTGAACGATCAATTAGATATTACAATTGACCCTTACTCTGTGAGAAAAGAAAAAATTTCTCCCGAAACACGCTGATCTAAATTTCCGATGTACGTGGTAGCGTACGCTGCACTTTTAAATTCCGCCCGCACGAAATTTCTTTCCAATTGTGTCCAAAGGTGTCGACGCACAAATCACCGGGGGTCGCATTCCGTTCCGGTGTTGGCGACGTGGCTGCTCGTCGACCATTGCGTATTCCGACCCGATCCTCCGGGTCAGGAATGCAGCGTGGGGGATCGTAGGAAGCATTGCGGGTGTACGATGTGGTAAGTTGTAGCCAGCAGGGTCGTGGGTCGTCGCTAGGCCGTCCGGGCCTCATGAGAACAGGCTTGAACCCCGGTACCGCGCTCACGCGGTCGGCTCTTACACGCGGAGACTAGCTGATGACCATCGTCCACCTGACTCCGCGAGATTTATCGCGCTCACGATACCTGCGTAGAGAGAAGGATACCCGGCGCGAGCGTACGAACGCAGGTGGACGCGTCTCTACTGCCGCGTGTACGCGCCTAATCGACCCTCCCTAGGCCAACCCCGCGCCTCGCGTGGATTTAATTAAACTCTTATCCGCAAACCGGGTCTCGACATTTTTCTTTCGACACCTTTCTCCTTGCCAGGCCGTGATGGTAATAACGCTCGTGATACATTTATTACCACGCGTATATCGTAGCACGCGTTGTCGCGTAATAACCGGGATTATCCGTTTTCGAAGATTTTC
>KQ438550.1:152950-183596 GCA_001276565.1 Melipona quadrifasciata | reverse complement strand
TATAATAATTTTGTAAGATTAATTGCAATATATACCTAATAAAGAAATTCATCGATTTCCATTTTTCATTGCCTGCAATCTTTCACTCGATCGATAGAGGCTCGATAAAACAGACTCGATCTGTAAAATTTCCAGCGAGCTACGTTGGGAATTTACAATCGCTGGAAAAATCGCTTATGATTTTGACGTTATAAGATGAATTATGAGACAAATATCGTCGACATTTTCAACTTTGTGCAATGAAAAATGCGTTTTCATTACACTCTTCTAGAGTGTAGGCAAAACGAGCAAATTTGAGCCGCGTTGATCGACTGCTGGCTGAAATGGAGTTCCGTCGCGAGCCAACGATCCGTGACTTCCGCGTGTAACAGCCGGCGTAAAACAACCAAAAATCGCGCGAGATCTATCGCGGAACAACGAACAACAAATAGGAGTAACTAAAGCATCGAGACATTTCAAGCCGTGTCCGTGCTTCCCTCGATCTCATTGTTTCGCCGGCGATTATCGCGTCTATTCGTGGCACTTTTGCGCAGCGCGCAGGAGAACAATGATACTGCGGTAATAAGAGCTTCGATAAAGAAGAAAGTACAATGGGCAACGCGTTCGCCAGGCCACGTAACTGGCTCGGTACAAAGCATCGAACCCATTTCGTGCGTGTATCGGCTAATAGAAGATAATTACGCGATACACCTTTTGTGCGCGTTGCACGGGGCAGCCAGTTGCGTAACAGCCGCGTTCGACTTTACGTACGTGGGCGTACGTGGACGATGTGTATCGATGTTCCCGATAAATATCGCGCCGACGTAAAATTAGTCTCCCGCTGGAACACGGCCGGCCATCGACGCCGCGCCGCGCCGCGCCGGCAACGAGCGAAACGTATTTATAAATACGCCCGATACTTTTTCTCCCCGGTTCTGTTGCCGGGGCGGAGAGAGAAAGGGGACGTGATAAAGCGTCGATTCAATGGGGTATTATCTCCTTTGTCACGGGGACGGGGTAAAACTCGCGGAACGCGTACCGCTGACGAACATTTTTTGCCGCGGGGTCACGGCGAGGCTCTAGACAGCGTGTTTCACCGGGGCCGGTGTGGCACGTTCGTGTGGACGAGAGAGGCCGGTGGAGCGGCGCGACAAGCGGTCAAAGCCAATATCCTGCCTGCCAATAACCGTTTCCCAGCCTCTTTGTCCGCGACGATAGGTATATAGGCGCCCGGTACACGGAACCCGTTTACGCGACGTGTTTACAACGTGGAAGTGATTCTCGAGTGATTTTACACGCTGCGAGAAATTCGCGCGACCGACGCCCGGAACGAATTTACGAGTCTCTCCGCGCCATTCTCCGCCAGCCCGGCCCTCCTCTCTTTCGCTCCGCTGTTATTTCCTCTCTCCTGCAACCGACAGATCCCCCCCACCCCCCCCCCCCCCGCTTCCCCGATCCCAAGGCTCGCGTTACGTTACACCTGTGTGCGCACGTGTGTCTGTAGGAGCAGGCACGTCGAAGCGAATCGCGCGAAACGCAGCGAAACACACAGTGGCATCGCGGCGTCGCGGAAATGTGAAATCGAGCCGCGCCTCACCCCGGTGGATCGAGCGAACGGGGTCCCCGGCCCCGGCCCCGACTGACAAGCGGACGCGATTAAATGAATCAAACCGTTTGGATTTATGAGCGCCGGCACGGACGGTTCAATTAACATTCGCTGTAATTTCCGTGACGAGGATTTTTCCCCGAGCGTCTATGATTCAGAAACACCCCGTTATCGAGTCGTGACGGAGGAGCGATGGTTGCAACGTGGTAGCAACGGCTACCCATTAACTACCGTACGCTACACCACCGGCCATCTTTTAAATCGCCGTTTGTCTTAAATACACCTTGCCCCTGCCCCACGTCGAGCGCGTGCATCGAGGATTCGATGGAGGATTCCAGTGGCAGGTATCATCTGTCAAAGAGTACGACGAGCCATGAAATTGGAAGAGAAAACGAGATTGAAACGAGAACGGAGGAAAGAGATCGGAGCTTCGTACAAAGGGAGTTTGTCCCCTCGAACGAGACAAGTCGAGAGAACGAAGAAATCGAGCAACCTGGAGGAAGAGCAGAGAACGAGATTCTTTCCTCGGCGCTCATTGCTTCGCCTTAATCACCTCGCCGGGTTATTAGTCCGGGTGGATGTGTACGTTGGTATCCGCGGCAATCGATAAGTGATTCGTATTAAGATCTCGCTGGGCGTGGTGATAAATTACACGATGACTCGGACAAGATTGTCCGCGGTAACGTCGTCCCTGAGCAGCCTTCGGTGAAAAAGCATCTCTGCGTAAAGGGGCTTCTCGAGTACCGCTCCCCAAGTACGAGTAACCTCTGGATAATTGGATAATCGATTTCTACCGTTAGTCGGGAAATCAACCGGACGGAGAAGCTGCATGATTTGCTCGCTTCGATCAATATTCGTTAACGAGGCGCGAGTTCGGGCGACATTTGAATTACGACTCGAGGAATGTTTTAATATTACTAATTTTCCCAGTTACGCTACACCGAGCACGGTTTCAAGCCTCGAGTCGGGAATCCGTCGGAAAGCTAATTCATACGGTGTCCACCGAAGCGAAACTTTGCCGTGTTATTGCGTTCGTTGCAAGTTTTTAAAAAGCGTTCGTGCTCTGGTGAAAAAATAAAGAAAACGTCGGTTCTGGACATCCATTCGCGTGAAAGAAGAGTTTCACTTTGCGTTCCTGCGTCAGTTTTGTTAGGCTGTTGAGCTTTCGCTGAGAAATACTAACATCGAGCTAACTTGGCAAATGCAGTCTCGTCTTCCTCGTCGCCTGGCCAGATTCAAGTAGAATAATTAATTCCCGAGCGAAGCGACGAACAAAACGATATCAGCGGAAAAAAGACGAAGACGAAACGCGAGTAGGCACGATATATCGAGGATCATAAGCCGTGGTTCGAGGCTTATTAATTATAAATAAATGATCTATCGACGAAGGCGGCGTTATTGGTCACCGGCTAGCTAGACGCGAACAGACGCCACGATCGTTGCCACGACCGTGGCAGGTGCACCGCGTCATAACTTGACGAGGTCTCGACCGGCAGGAGGTACCAGCAGATTACCGGAGGAAGACATAAGCGGCCCGACACCACTCCGCTTTTAACCACCGTCCACCGCCACCTGGTGCGAGCCTCGTATCTCACGCGGTACCGCGAGCCGCATTAAAAGCCCGCTAACGCGAGGTGGCGTTTTTTAAACTTATGTCGCGCGCGTTTCGCGATGTCGTCCGACATAAGTCTCGATGGCCCGGGTCGATTAGCAGTCACACGATGCCGGCGTGTGAAATACAGTCGTCGTTTCTTTACGCGGCAACTCTGCTGGTGCGGCGTCGATAATTCGCCGGCAGTCGTACGAAAAGATGAAACTTCCCCGCTGGTAGTTTGGTCGTTGAGAGAGGAACGAGCGGTATCACGGTGGCCACCATCACACTTTGTTATCGTCGGCTGCGTGTTCGCATTTGCGTAATTCTAATTAAGCACGAAACTACGTCGCGAGAAAAGCTTCGAGCTGTGCCGCGACGAACGATGCCACGGCCGCCGGAAATTTTCAGAATTATCGTCTGGTTTCCTAAATTTTCTGCTGCAAAATATTCGCATATCTGCGTTGCCGATTTTCCAACTGATTGTGATTCTGTGAACGCTTCACAAGTGGTTCTATAAATTCTAAATTCTATCTGTTTTAAATTTTTCAACGAAACGCAGTCCAAGACGCTACAAAAAATTCTTCAGGTCGATTAATCCTTTTTCTCCGATAATCCAGAACAAGATGAAAAGCAACATATCCCAATGTTTACGAATGTGTTTAACGGTTATGAATGTGAGATAAATTCACAAACAGATTATTGAATGACTCTCGGCACCGCCTGTTATTTCGTTCGTTGATAAAATCTATCGATCGACCAGCGAAGAATTGACCGCGTTAAGTACGCGATGCTAACGCACACCGTTCGTTCACGTGTTGGCTTTTTCGTTCACGTAGGTGGCTTAATGGACGATCAGGCGATGCGATGCGTTTCAGGGGCGGAGTAGGCGAAGGTGCAATCAGAGGTTTTCAATTTGGAGCAGCTGCCGTCAAATCGTTACCAAACATGATTGGGGCCGACCCAGAAGGAACGCAGAATATCGATGAGACAGAAAGTGATCGCACCTTACAACCTTTCGACGTTCTCTCTGAGGACCGTGCTTTACAACGTAACATGTTCGGAATACCATTCCAAATTGCAAATCGAGAGCGGAACGCGTTGCTGCAACGCCAGTTTGTACTGCATTGACGTGGAAAAGAGTCTAAAATACAGCAACGTTGATTTACGTTACTTAAATTTCGGTAGTTTGCTTTTGTCTTAAGGACTGACACAAGTAACAGAATGCAACGATAAAAATACTCCATCCAAGGAGGTCATCATTGATAGGTATTTGCACAGAAGCAAATTGTAGATATTGATGCATTTCACACGCACAAAAGTAAATTTATATTCTCATAATGTGCGTTTCACGTATCTACTTGACGAAACTTTTAGTCAGTAGTATTGACTGTAAAACGATTTAAAAGGCCGTAGAAAGATACGTTTTCACGAAACTGATTTATCGAATCCTTAATCGTGTAGAAACGTTTATCGTGGCGCGTGTTGGTTCGAAAGGATGTCGATTTACGCACGATAGACGCTTATTACCGTTGTCAATGGAAGCAACGTTGTTTGATCAACTCTCCGAGCGAGATTAGCGGTGGAAATACAAGCTGAATATATGCGTAAACGTGCTGTGCACACACGCTTATCGGCTACTTTCATTCCGTGGTTACGCAGAACTACTATGACGGATCAGGATCACGCGAACTGAATATTTAATTAACGGCGGCAAGCCGGGTTATGAAACCAGCTGCCAGCTTTGTTCGACCGCTTCGTTTCCAATTAAAAGAGGCAGCGAAAGAGGCATCCGCTGATACGATTTCTCGCGAGCGAGAAACGATTTGACTCGGGTTTATATCACGACGTCATGCTATTCCGAAATTAAAAAGAGGCACACGGCGCACTTTCACCGGCGCGCGACTTTCCTCGTCGAGGCCGATCGATCGTTTGGATCGTTACGCTAGCCATTTTGCACGCGTGTCTATTGAAGGCAATTATCCTTCTGTCAACTTCATCCGCTCGACGGAACAGACAAAAACCACGTTGGAGCTTTCTTTCGTGCAAACGAGGAAAAGATTTCGAGTCTGCCGTTCAATTAATTCCTCAAACGAGGAACAAGAAACTTCCATTGAACGATCGCGAACATCGGCGTCATAAAACCTCGAGAAATCGCCTGGTAATGATCTCTCGCTACAAGAAGGAGAAAAAAAAAAGAAAAAAAAGAAACAGACGCATTAAATATCAGTTAATCTTTGCCTTTCGCCGGAATTTACGATTCTACCCGCAATTAAGACGAAATTATCGAAGACGTGGTTTGCCGAAGCGGCGTCGAATGGGACATCGTCAACTATCCTCTACGACGACTTTCATGGGACTGGCGCGAAACGTACGATCGATCGGTCACCGCGTGTAATCCACGTTCCTGGCATTTCACGTGCGTCGTCCCGTCCGCTTCGCCGAGAGAACGACGCGTGGCATAGTTACGCTTATACTCTATTCGCGCGATCGATCGTCGCATTTTATCGTCCGCGGATCGCCGGGACAGCGGTGGATCCATCGAGGCCAGCTCGTTAATTAAAATAGCGAGCTGTTAGACCCGTATTAACGCGGCTCTTTATTGCCGCGTGGAATTCATCGAAGCGTCGTCCATACTCGCTGTAATTGCCCTTACTGTTCCTGCTAGCCAATTCTCGTTAACGTCTCGGCTGGCGTACCGAGCCGAATCGCTGTTCCGTTAAGTCGTCCAAGTCCTTTGAGCCGGCGGGATTTCGTTTCCGATTTTTTCTTTTCTTTTTTTCTTTTTTTCTTTTTTTCTTTTTTTCTTTTTTTCTTTTTTTCTTTTTTTCTTTTTTTCTTTTTTTCTTTTTTTCTCTCGCGCGAAATCAGGACGCCACGTGTGCAACTAGCAAGTAGCCCATTGTCGAAGCCTATTCTTACTCTTTCGCGCGAAACTTTCAAACTTCCAAACGATCGGAGAGGGAAAGCTTCGATCGTCGATTAACGTCCAACGTACATTTCGTCGTCGGTCAACTTGAAAAGAGTCACGGCGGCGGAACGCAATGGCCGAGGTTGGCAGTAAATCGTGGAATCGCGGATGCATTCCTATCATTGTACCTGCCCGGGATAAGGCTAGAATTTCCATAAGTCACTCGGCGCGGTGCGCCGATCGGACCTCATTCCTCGAATATTAACCGCGCGGTTGTTTCTTCTCGACTCGACGACAGGCATTATTTCATTCTGACAGTGTAACGACAATTTCGATGTTCGCTTTAAACGATCGGTAGGAATATTTATTCGCTTCCTACGGATCGATACTACCTCGCGAACCGATTGAATTCAATACGCCGGACAATAGAGACACGTACCTCGTGTTCGGCGTGGGTAATTGAGCAAGTCTACCGGAGTGTGTCTTTATCCTTTGAAATTTGTAAAATTGCAACGTCTAATATCAAACTTTATATAAAAACTCTGATAAGTATCTGCGTCCTGCATGTACCGCTACCTATATTGAATTTTTTACTCGTTTTGAAATGTCATAGACATCAATGGATATTTGCTGTATCTAGTCAAAGAACTCGAGTAAATTTACCAATTTGATTACAGTCTAATAAACTTTCCAGCAGACCTAGCAGTTTTGTGTATAATTTTAAATATAAATGTGCAATGGCTTGGAACGTTGAATGAACAGACACGGTGCAACTTTCCTCAAATTAAAAAAGAGACGGAACGTCAAATTTACGATCCTCGATTGTGACTTATGTTCCACGACTACAAGTTCCCTTGTTCGCTCGTAATAAATCACCGAGAAGTGTGGGAAGAAAATGGTTTCGTAATCGCGTTGAAACGAATCACGAATCACAGTGGAGTCGCAAGCCTAAATGGTCGCATCCGTCGTACAGCGGCATGTGTTCGAACGAATGTTCACGCAAGGTGTCTCTGAGGACAATAGGAAGAAAAATCCCAGCTCTACGATGACGGTCTCACGTGTGTGACAGCTGGTAGTCGACGGTACAAACTACCAAGGTAGAAACATTAAAGCCACCGAGATCTTCCTCCAACGTTATACGAGGGCGTACAGCCGTTTCGTGTTTTCACGTAGTTAGCACGACGAGACGACAAACAACGACATAGCCGGCTGACCGCTTCACTAGCCCATCCACGGTCGTTTGTCAAGTGAAAAGCGACCGTGTCCAAACACGGAAATCCTACGAGGGTGGGATCGAACGCGCTACATCGATTCCAACGAAGAAAGCTACTGTCATTGGCCGAATACGACGAAGATTAATTACATCGATTAATTTCAGTTTCGACGTTTGTACTAATAATTTTTTGTACTTTTTCTGCTAATTCGTTCAATTGAATCTTGCGCGAAAGATGACTCGTCGATTTATCGTTTACTTGTGGATTGAATTGTGAATTAGTTGCGAAAGGATATATAAAAATGATATCATCGACGATATCAAAATGCGAAATCAAATGATTTTAGTAATGAATCAAACACACCATGAGTCATACTGTTGAATTTGTTACGTAACGCTCATCCTTTTAATCCGTTCAAAATTAAAAGAAAAAGAAAAAGAAAAAGAAAAAGAAAAAAATAAATAAATACGTTCCTAAGTAAAAGATTAATTCCAGCCTAAAGTATCCTTTCCACGCCAGCAAACTCAGTAGCAAAAATAAAATTTCACTCGTTCCCCTGATGCAGCAGCTTCGCCGAATACAATCCTCTCGAAGAATATATGCGCGAGCGTAGGTATATTACAGATGCCTGGGTGTATTTATATATAAATCACGAAAGAAAAGTGACGTTGAGATGAAACGGTGGCCTCCGGGGGAGAGTTCGGACGTTGTCATTCGTTTTCGGATGACAGCGGGCCGACTGCATAGTTTGATACGATCGGGTCAAGATCGGCTGGGAGCCAAGCAAAAGACCGCTTGGCAGCCAAGAGCAAAACCGAAAGCGCAGCTGCAGCTGATCGGGGCCACCTCCTTCCCGCTTAGGTTGGCGCGTGCCATCCCCCTGCCTCCTATCTACCTTTTTCTCCTTCTTTTCTTTTTCCCTTTTTTCTTTTTTTTTTTTTTACCTTTATTTCCCTTTCGAAGGTGCTCCAGGTAGCGGAGTCTTATACGTTACTGGGTCTCTTGCGTAACGTACGTTTCGCGTACCTGCTAGGAAGATGAACGCGCCAGGGCAAAGAAGAGGGGCGCATTGTCCGCGCGGGGAGAACGTGCCCTTTAAACGAATTATCGGAGGGGCCGTTGGAGTGGGACGTTTGAAATTTATCTAAAGTATACATGTTATATCCCGTTCTGGATGTTACGATCCGCATCGAGGATACAATATCGTAGAAGGTAATGAGCAATAGCCTGATAAGGTAGCGTGGCAAGTTGCAAGTCAGTTTCAGTTTCTTTGGTGAGAAGGTTTTATACTAACGGAGAATGAGGTCAACGACCTATGACACGAGACATTCCCTGTTGCCAGGTTGCCTCGAGCCTTTAAACGCTACTCTCTACCGATCTCTCGATACATTTTCAAGCGTTTAGAGGAACAAATCGTCGGAAATGAATCATCTCCACGTGAGTTTGTTAGCAATCAAATCGACCGACTTTTGGAATTTATTCTGCAGACTGATGGTTAATTTTCACGAGTTTGTTCGTCGTGAGAGATAGCGTAAGCAGTACATTTCAAGACCAATTAAAAGATTTAGTTCTAAGAGCAGCGTCACGATCCGTACTGAGAACAGAAAGTCACTGAGCACCGTCAATTTGCAAACTCTGCAGAGCCGTTTGTACTTACAAAGTTTCAAGAGAAAAAGAAAAAGAAGAGGAAATTCACTTTTTTTATATAAAATTAGTGACTCTGCAAAAGTACGAAAGGTTGAAAATCAGCAACTTTCAAACGTAGTTTAATCGTCACTCGTCGTTTATCTCTGGTTCTCAGTTTATGGAATTGATTGCTATGGATTGTCAACTTGATCTGTTAATCTCGTAATAAAGAAAAGAGGAACAAATTAGCAGTTGAGAACAAATTCCACTTTCATACGAGTGCACGCTGAGAATCTCGCTGAGAATGCCTGGTTGATTTTCATTTTCCGGCCGCCTAAACGATTCTCGGGGACCCCCCAAAAAAATCGACTCGTTCCACGCGTGTTCGAAGAGGTGCTCCGTCAACGGATTTCAGCGCTGGGGACGCGTGCCAAAATCGGAAGTCTGCCGCCGGCCCAAGGCAGGACAGCAGAACCACGACGAGAAAAGAGAAAGAAAAGAAAAGAAAAGAAAAAAAAAAAGAAAGAAGACGAAACGACAGAGGAGAGAAACAGCTGAGGGGCTTTGAATCGCGCCGCGTGTGCGTACCCGAAGCATTCGCCAACGGTTCAATCTCAAATTCGACGCATAAAAGGATCTTGTCCTGTGTCTTCCTCCCCCTTTCAAGCGATCCTCATATTATATTCCACGAGCCTGACCGGGAGAGAGCCGGAATTTCAGTTAAGCTTCACCCTCGATGGTCTCACCGGAAAGATAAGTATACTTTCGCAAGGACACGACGAGGGGGAAACGCGAATACGCGCGCGTGTCACGGTGCCCTCCGAGGGCAGCATTCAACGTTTGAAACGAAACGTTGTTACGCGTGCTCGTGATCGACGATACAACGAGTCGGATTACACGTCCCGGTGTGATCGCGCTCGTTTGTCCAAAACTGCCATCGGCAACTTCGAATCCGACAGGTATTTTCTAATTCACTCGTTTGAAAGGTCTCGGCTCGAAACTTTTCGACTCGTAACTTTCAAATTTAAGGCTAAATTTGGAGGATATTTATATTTATACGTTGGAAATTTACAAAGGGCGCGTTTAAATTGGTAATCTCTGACTCTCTAAACTGGTTTTTCTAAACCGGAAGTTTTGAATTTGGAAGCTTTCGAATTCCAAATCTCGAAATTCGACGCGACGGAATTTCTATACATTGAAATTCGAAGCTTTAAGTTTAGAAACGTTTCAAGTTGAAAATCAGTGGAATTAATGTAAGAGTCATTCGACGATCTTCGATGAAACACTTACGTCTGATATTTCGCCAGTCGCGATTGGTATTCCACGCTTCCCCCGAGTGAGTATAGTTACTGAGTATAATATGGCGCGTGTCTTTCGAACGTTCGCAGAGAGCAGGTACATTGAAAATCGCGTGGTTTGTCCCCGAGACGTCGGCGACTCCTATTAATTGGAACGCGGTCGTTCTAAATATCCAAGGAGACAGGATTAAACGAGCGCCTCTAGGAGGAGACGCTTCACGGCCGACGTAAACCCATGCCGATCAAATTTATTGCGACTAGCGAACGCTAACGAGAAGAAAAGAGGAGCAGGAAGAAGAGATACGAGAAGGGGAGATAAAGGCTAGGCGTATTCGAAATACGTCCGCTCTCGGCTGGATAAGATACCGCTCGTTCCACGTGAACAACGGGCAAGAGATTTCGATTTTCATTCGCCCGCGTGCGCCTCGCTCCTCTCTTACAACATTGTCTCTGGAATATGGAAATCGGTTTAATAGCGCAGTGATTCTTAGATGAGATAACGATCGATGGTAAAAGCATCCAGTAGAACGAGTTCTCGCCGTTCGTTTGCCGTAAGCTGTCGTGGAAAAGTTATAAACGAGCGACTATCGATAGTCGAGGGAATATAAAACGTTGATTTTTAATCCCCGTTACCGAACGGCGCGGCGCCGCTGTTTGATCGAGCGAATCGGGTGACAGACCGAGTCAGCGTTGACTTTGCCAAGCGTGTTGCGCAAACGTAATCGAAACGGGTGTTCAACCTACTGGAATGATGTCTCGTGACTTGAAAGGTTCGCCTAACTGTCGCTATCCCGCGTCGAGTGAACGTTTTGCCACCGCAAAGGTGTTCGACACCTGGAGATAGTCGGGCCTAATTACTGGTGAAACCAGGTATCCCAGTGACCAACGAAAAATCACGCCACCGGAGATTGATGGACAGACCTGTTTCCCTGTGTCGATCGTTCGCCGCTGCCTCACTCGCCGTGTCGAGAACAACCCGCGCGTTGCCGAGATCCTCGTCGATCGCGCCCCGTATTTTCAGTTTGAATATCATTACCATGCAGAATGAGGCGAACGCGCACCGAGAAACCTCGGAGTTCATCCACCAAACCGTATAAACCTAAACCTTCCTTCCGTCGTCTCCCGCTGCTTTCTATTTCTCCCTTTTTTCCATTCCGCGTTTCATCGCCCCACGACGCGGTGAATACGAGAGAGAGAGAGAGAGAGAGAGAGAGCGCTCGTTTCGAAAATCGATCGGCTGCAGGTACAAAGCAGATGCGCCTAACCCTTCGGTGCGATGAAAGCTCCGGAGGAAACGTCTTGATTCTTTGAAGGTTTTCAACGCCGAAACAGGTCTTTCGGCGTGCTTATATTAAAAAGCATCGGCCGATACTTGTCAAGAGATCGTGCGTGCCTCTTGGCGCGTCGAGTGCAGGTGATCGTTCTTCCAAGCACCGATTTCCGGCTTGTAAATATTCCGCGTGCACGTGCACGTGCTTCCGTCGCAAAGATCGTTCCAATTTTGGATTGAAAAGAACGTACCTACTTGCATATCGTCTACAGAGTACGGAATAATACCATCCTAGTATTATACAAGTTGGAGCGTTACACGTCGAACATCGACAACGACCGGACAACGCAATATCAATTTTCTTACAGCGAGCCCTACCGCGATCTGATTAACTGGTACAACGTGCGAGCGAGTAATTACTTAAATTTGTTGAATCCCTAACGAGGCACCGGAGTAACTAGCGAGCGACTCTCCCGTGCTATTCTCGCAGCGCGCGTCTCCTTCCGCGCATCTACATATTTGTACCAGCGGAGCGTATCTTCCTTATCTCTTACTGTTTCGCCGTGTTCCGATGTTATCGCGACGAATTTTACATATCATTCCTACACCGTTATCTCGCGCCGATCTCGATTTATCGTAATTGCACATACGACCCGTTTACCACCGATAAACAAATACATTATCTCCTATGCAAGCAGCCAGCGCGTACGCGCTATTAATTGTACCTATACGCGCTCTAACGAACGAAAACGGCGAGGGGAGCGAGGGATACCGAGCGAGAGATACGGAGGGGGCGGGCGAAAAAAAAAAAAAAAGAACAAAACAAAACGGTACTCGCGCTTCCTCGTACGGCGTTGCTCGTCGTCGCTCTTGCGTCGTATAGATCGAGACGACCCATAGGCATCTTCGAAAAATTATCGGCTGTACGCGGCGTTACGGCGTTGCGGCGTTGCGACGTTGCGACGTCGAAGCCGCGCGGCGATATACCGTTTATAACCGTCCAATCAGATCGGGATATTATCTCGGCAATATACAGCATCGTGGCCGCCGATTGGAGCGAGCCCACGCATTGGCAATCGTCTCATATGCATATCTGCGCGCTTAATAGTTAATGGTTCCGCCTCGTTGTAACGCTGTGGCAACACGTTCCCCACCTTCCAGCGCGCGGTTTTACCCCTTCTTTCTCCGGCAGCGATACCGGCAGCGATACCGGCCGCGACCTGCTGCACCTCCACCGCCGCGCGCCGTCTCTCGTCGATCGTCCAACGATCGCCACGCTTCGAGATCGATACAATCGGGCGTTTGCTTTCGCTGGACCACCGTGCCATTCGCCATTAGCATCGTTCACGCGTTTCCTTCGAGCGGACTCGCGTCGCAACGCCGCATCGAATTTGACTAATTCCAAAGGTATACTCTTCGCAGTTTCTCCATTTGCGCGCGTACATTTGTCGACTCGGAACGTTTTCCTTTTTTTTTTCTTTTTTACAATTGTACAAATTTTCAGAAAAAAATAACATCTCGCGCGAGATATACATTTTTTGCTTGGTTTCCAAGCCTCGGCGATTGATCCCGAATCCACGATCGGTTCCTAAATCTCTGGCTGGTACCACTGGGAATTGGTAATAGCTACAACATCATTTATTAATCTGATTCATCGCCGGAGAGAGCGTAAATTACAGAGGAGAATTAAATGACAAAATATCTGAAATATCAGCATCTAAGCCGACGCAAATTTCCACAGATATGTAATATCTGTTCCAACGACGCCATTTTCAAGTTGACATAATTAATTATAACGTACGAGCTAGATTGGAGATTGATACCGAGGCTGAGGCTGGTGTATAGAAACAGAAATAAACTCTGATTGGTATAAATATTAAAATTATACAGTAAGCAAGTGCATCATTTATGCAACTTGCGAAACGTTGAAACATTTCCTGCGAAAAACTTGTTTGGGCGAACGCAGACACTGAGTAAACACGAGTATTAAGTTGAACACTGTATTTTTTACGCACGCCGGTATATCGTACCGTGATATCGGCGAAAACAGGATCGTCGAAATATACGAAAGACCTAGGCAAGAGCCAACGGTACACCAACCGCTGAATCGATTAGAACACATATGCGAATCTATCTTTGGTGCGGTTGGCGAAAACAACCAGAGGGATAACGAATCCCGGAGGGTTCAAATCCCGGCAACTGGCAGATCGATCAACCGCTAATCTCTCGTTAATTCCGGGAATTAGTCGTTCCAGGAATACCAAGAACGTCGTTTGATCGAACAATGAAAAAAGAACAACGGAGGGTGGAGAGGGGATTCGACGGTGAATGGTATTCGGTCAGAATTCGATTCATTCACACCACCTATCGCCTCTTCGCGTCGATATAAAGCCATCTCCCGCTTCATCGCGGTAGGACGCGATCGGTCGCGAACCGAGAAGAACAATTAGCGAGCCAAAGACGCTGACCCTACCGCGATGTTTCGTTGTGGCGCACAGCGTGGCCTAATTTTAGCCCGATTCCCGACTTAGTAAAATATCTGCGAACACAATCGCTCGTCTCGGTGGCATCGCTCAACGTCCAACGTTACAAGCCTCGATGGCTAGAACGCCTTCGTCCCTTGTCACCGATGAGAGAGGTTAGCCGGTTAAACGGGGACGGTTGCATAAGTCTGAACCCTAAGTACACAGCAGCGACTATGTTCCTTCTTGGAACCGGGGCTTAGCCGGTGGATGAAAGCAAAAGTGTTAATTTTCTCGATCAGTCGAAGATCAGGCGCGCGAATTAAAAAGTGACAATCAGTCACGCTCGCGAGGTAGGAATTCGGACTAGGGACAGCCTTCTGAACGAGAGACAGCGTTCGCTTCGAATGAAGCCGAAGAGGAGAATGAAAGTCGTGAATGAAATTTTCGGAACGAACGGACGCGCCGTTTGTTTGTGCCGCGGAGCCCGGTGAAAATTTATTGGGAACTGCATTAGAGCACTTGCTGCCCGAGCGTAATTCCCAGGGGGTATTCTCATTATTTCTCAGGCAATTATAATCCCCGATGCGGCGAGGCGTCGAGGCTATATTAATTCGCGGCCGACGCCGTCTGAGAATGTCCCGCGTATTAACTCCGCGGGGCCAGTGGACTCTCGCTAAGTCGCAAATTTTCGCCAATGAAAACCTGCGTCCTTCTGCAACGTTGGCCAATTCTACGACCGGCTCGTACTCGTAGTGATTTAAAGTGATACTCTCGCCTTTTCCCTCTTTCTCTCCCTTCGCTCGGCTTTAACCTTTCTATTTCGTACTTTTGCGCCGAGCCTCGTTCAGTCGTTTGGCATCGTACGCTCCCTGCCAACTAATTTCACTAATTTCAATTTCCGGTGAATCAAAAGTACGAAAGAATAAAACGCGAAGTTTCAGGTTTCAAGATTTCGCGCGCGTTGATTCGACAAACCGCTGGACCAGTTTTTACGCCGATCTCCTCACGATGAAGGAGGGATGAACATCGCGAACGATCTGCGAGAATGAAAAGCCCGGCAAGTTAACTCGCGAGTCGGCAATGAGCTAGGTCACTACGATAACATCAGAACAGGATGTTCTCACCGAGTGATAACGAATTGTAATGGCGCAAGGGACAGTCCGCCGTAAGAAAAAAAAAAAAAAAGTGCAAAACCGAGATTACTTTGCCGGTCCATTGACTTTCGCTAAAATCTATCGAGCGCTCTTCACTTCGGCCAATTTAAATGTTGCAATAATCTGCGTGCCGGTGTAATCTTTGCGCGTATCGCGATGCCGCACACAGACGCGCGCGGGTTTATTCAGCGTCACGTCGTAACGAGCGTGTACGTTCGTTGAAAATGGTCGATAGGATGAGCTCGAGTAAACGCGTAGATCATCTCCAATTAACGTTGCAACGTACAATTAGCCACCAGCGACGATTTAACTTTTCGCATGAATACCTCGAATTTGTCATCCATCGATTTCGACGCGATACGCGCTGATTCATCGACTCATCGTCTGTCACTCGGGAAAATCTAATCTGATGATCGTTCGTTTTATGAATTACAATCGGCGAGCAGCGCGAACGATACTTGTAGCCACGTGTTGCCTCGACGTCGTTCCCTGTCGGGTCGGAAGGTACGTTCGTTCCCACATGGATGACGCGAACAAGATCTGGAACACATTCTGAGAGTGTCGCCAGGACATTATCGTTTGTCCTTTGAGCGCTGGTGACTGCTGCCTACGCAACGGCGGCTGTTCGCCTATTGGACGAACACAACCGCTTTAATCGCAAGAGAACCTGGCTCAACGCAACTCCCCTTTTTCTCTCTCACTCCCTCGCCCACCTCCCCACCCCCCTGACAAATGAGCAGTACGCCTCCTTTCTCGTTAAACATCATTTTCACGCGGGGCGAAAAATGCGCGTACGCTAAGCCGTCGGTGTTTAAAGGTAATTAATAGTTTCCTCGAGTACCTCGAGTCGTCAAAGTTTTCGAGAAAGGAACGAGGCGACGAATTTTTACGCATCCGAGTGGCTTGCTCGTTAAACAAGCGACGGATAATTTCACGTTATCGCATCCGCGATGTAATTACGATTAATGACTTGCTCGTTCTACTTTTCATCGACGGTCTGCATTCACGCGTATTTTTATAATTTACGTTCGGAAAATGTCCACGAGGCAAAAGCCTTATGCACAGCCAGCGACACGTGTGTAGTATCTATGACGCGGAATCTAATGGACTGTTAACGTTTAGGTCTGGCACAATTTAACAGAATCAATCTCTGAATCGATCGGACTAGATTGCTCGTTTCATCGCGCGGCAAGGAATGAGAACCGCTGAAATCCAAAAAGTGCCCGCTGGAAACAAGAACGGAAGATGCTTGGACTGAGGCAGTCGTTTCTAACGTTCCGACGAACCGCGCGCGTTGAAACGATGTCACGCCCCGTGCGTGAACGAAGCAGTCGTTGCATCGGTTAGTAACATAACGAGACAACTAGCTATCGACGGACGCGAGCATCTTCGTCAGATGCATCCTGAACCTTTCTCTAATGAGAAAATGTCGCAGAAAGATGTCGCGTCGCGATTGAAGGAATAGGATAGTTTCGCGCTGTCGCGTCGACTAGATGTCCCGACTTAAACTAAAATTACCGCTCGACTCGCAACATGTTACCCACTACTATGCAAATTTCCCCGCTAGCGCTTGTTACGTAGTTACAGTCTGATTCGCTATCGCTGGTGTATGGAAACGCCCGAAACGTTCGTGCGCGTTTTTGTAACAACGTTCTCGAAATACCTGTGTTATATAAAAATCTCAATCTCAACTTGGATTTCTCGTAGAATTTCTAATTGATGACAACGTACGCGTAACCACTATCTGGACAGAGTAGGTACTTGTTGAGGCTGCCGTTAACCGGCTGACGGTTGTCTTGTTTTCACTTCCTGAATCGGTGAACTCGCGGTGACAAGCGCCGATCGGGGGCTGGTTTCTTGAAATGCGCGCCGCGGGCAATCGGAAAATTATTCCAATTCCCTTGGTTCTCGTAACTTATGGTTATGAGACGAGTCGGAGCCGCGGTCAACGGCGAGAAAGCCGCTGAAAAATGTCCTTCGACCAGTTCTCGAACGATATCCGGCATTACCAGCGACAATACGTACGCGCGGCTCTCAATTTTACCATCGAATCTGTACACCTTGCGTCTAGTTTCTCGCCAGCCGCGAGGCAACGCAAAGAGGCAACTCGGCGAAAAGGTAAAGTTGCAGGATATTCGGTGCGCACACACGTACGTACAGCGCGCAGACACGTATTAGGCAGAAGAAGGGAAGGGCTCACAGTGAGGCAAGTGAGCGAGAGGGTCGATATTAATCTACATCCAACGCAGAGGCGAGGGACGACCGGGCATTCATCATCTTTATTTTAACCACACGACCGGCCACAGACGGTATATCTGACTGCGATCTGCGCTAATGACACTCGCGTTATGAATGACGCGAGCGATCTCTGAAACACCACGAGCGTTAATTCGCTAGACGAAAACGTATCGGAAATTCCGAACGACCAACCGATTGGCCGCTGCGTTGATTGGGAAACAACAGCCCTCTGTGAAGCTCGATTGTCCCATTAACATGGAATTGTGAACGACGAGCAAGAAGAATCAGATTGAGAATGACGATTGTAGCAATTGGAATGATTTGAGCGAAACTTGGATTAGTTTAGCAAAAGTTTGTACGAATATAAAAAGAATCGGAATGACAAAAGTTGGAAACTGATCTTTATTCGCGATTACTGCCGTTCAGACGAATAAGCACGTAGATATTGAGCGTTTCGTGGCAAGAAGAAAAATTCTATAAAGAAAACGACCATCTCGAAGCTTCGAAAACGTCAGACTAAATCGAACATACCGAAACGTAAAAAAAGAAGCAGACAAGCTTCGTCGGTTGCCTGGAAGCGAGTCGATCATTAATCTGCCGTTATCCGATAGATTCATCAACATCGATAGAAATTTCCGTGGTTCGTGACACGAGCAAGGCGTGCCTGTGAGCACGCGCTTTCGTGAAAGCAGCAACAAATCGACTCTCTAAAGTTAGACTGGCGCGAACACCGGGGACCAGCGCCGGTAATTAAAAGTACGAACGTGCAAACAGTCATACGTCGTATCGATCCCTGCGTAACCGATAACGATCGTCGGAAACGCGGCTTTGTCCGCGAGTGTCGAACGACAGCACACGCCATATGTATCGTTATATTCGCTCGCCAAGGGTGTGGTCAAGTGAGAAAGGACGAATACCGGTACGGATGGCGTTAATGAGGGGAATAATCGAGCTGGCTTCCACCGTGGAGAAGGAACGAGAAGGACGATCGGATCAGTAGCGGGAGCGTAGCGGGAGAAAAGGACGACGCGTGGCTGAAAGGGAGGGAAGAGAGAAAAGGAAAGAAAAGAAAAAAAAAAGGAAAAAAGACAGAGTTGAAGAGTCGGAGGGAAGACGATAGCCTTTACCTTCGTGCCGGAGTGAAACGGGAACGGAAAGAAAGATAGGGACAAAGCAACCGCGAAAAAGAGAGCACACGCACAGTGGCGGTTGAAAGCGCGCGCAGCTAAATTAGTCCACAGAAAATCGCGCGATCTATTCTGCCCCGCGGGACTTTCTTTCCTCGCAGCAGCGTGTCCCGAAATAATTGGCAAAAGAAAGCACTGGACTGCCTACCATTCCCGACGGACAATGTGAATTATTCGAGTTGGCGGCGTAGGGAGCAGCGCGCGTATGTTACGTCGTCGCCGTCGTCCTCCCCCTGTTGGCCGCGTACCGCGATGCGCCACGCCGTGTCTAGAGCAAAACGAACGAGAGGCTATTGAGCAGCCGAGGAAAATCGCTTCCACGCTCTCCATTCAGCCGAGAATGCATTAGGGCCGCTAGGGATGGGATGGGAACGCGCGCTAGAAGCCAGCAGGAAGCTGCCACGGTGCGCGAGTCGCGCTACTCGCGGAATAGAATAGCGCGTCGAACAAATCGAAAATAGCACGGTTCCTGACGATCGGGCAAAATAGACCGTGGCTGTGCCGTCCAGCCTCTTTTCTGATCGCCGCAACCACGGTACACCACGAAGAGAACGACTCGCGACCATGACTTTACCATCATTGACGAACAGAAAAGCAACGAAAGAAAAAGAACGGATAATCTTTAAAGCTTGGGCTTGCTTTTGTCACGGAGGACGACAGATCTGGCTAAATGTGCATCGTGCTTGCAGTAAATGAATGCAACGTAACGCACGACATTGAATACAATAGAAACAGAACAGTAAGAAATGGAAGCGTAATGAAACACGTGAAAATCACACTTTTCTTTCATGGACATTAAATTTTAAAGAAGAATATCGCGATATACCTTTCTTTCTCTCTCCTTATTCGTTAGAGATAACTCAGTCTCGTATAAGTTATGCGTAAATAATAGACCGAAATAAATAGACGTGCGCCATGTTTCGCTGTACGAAAACGAAGAGCTATGGTATGTGCTAGTCTCTGCTAGTCTATAATATATGCTAGAACTTTCATCAAATGTTGCAACTTTAAAGTATTTTTGCACGAATAACAGACGTTATACGTATTTATTTCTGGTAATAATCGTTTATATCTATGATAATAATCAAATATTTGAGTACTAACGCTGGTGTATGCATATTGAAAGTATCATTATGTGAAAAACTAGTGAGAGAAATGAATTCAATCTTACCGTTACCATGTACCTTTAGTGGGATGACAAGACAGCAAACAACGCACAGTGATTTTCACTAAATCCTGGAAATTTCTTTAACAGTATCACACAAATCGTTATTTCGCAGCATCTGCGCGAACACGTACTATGAAACGTGCCGTGACTAATACACGAAATTCCACCAACGACCGCACAAGGTGAACGAAATTTCACATTTATTTTAAAACGTGAATATCCGACAACCGAACGCGACGTATACCAAAGAGTGGTCACGTGATGCGCAGTGCTAACTGACATGTCACATGACCATGCGCAGTGCTAATTGACACATCACGTGACCATGCACGCCATTAAAAATCGCGACACCTTAACCACAATAGGTACCCGTAACTAACCTTTATGTGTATAACTGGTGCTACAATACGATCTGCGTAAAAATACAAAGTAGTTGAGGGAACGCATATTCTTGAAGAGTAATTCAGATCGTTAAAGGTAATTATACTCAATCTGACAACTTTTATACAATGTATGATGCAAGTGTAGAATATAACGATACGATAACAATTATGGAAACCAAAACATCGTATCTAAAAATTCGAGGTTAGCGACGCAATTTCATTACGAGTCCTCTGCTGATGATATTTAATCTCTGAAATTTAATCGACTGTTACATCACTGTTACGTAATCTGATAATTTCACGCGATAATATGAATAACGTAAACGTCAGAAATATTGCTTCGTTCTTCGTGTTGTTCTATTACAGAGCCGTAAATGTTTATTGCACACAGGTGTCTATATGTATAGCACGCGATCGTATCGAGTAATACGACTGCCTACCGTTACATAATTGCTCTCACATGTTTATCTCTTGATCGCAGATGGATGTTGGGCATTTCTTCGAGACGACTGTGGAAAGCAGCCTTGTGTTAATCGGAAATCAGACTCAACAATATGACGTTGCTCGTGAATGTCTTTTTTACGAAGGAAGAAGACGGTGGCCAGATCGAAATAGATGGCCGACCCACAATCCATGCAGTCGCACTGGTCAGTTAATCACCCCGTCTTCGACGCAATTATCTCAAGTAGGCGCGAGATCGGTGAGCACGATTCACAGGGACGCGTCGTACTTTAGTTCGCCACGATTCTATAACTGAGGCTCGACTCGCTATATGCATAACAGCGGCTCACAGTTTAGAGAGTACCTCGCAGAGTACGTACGCATGTATATCGTCGGACAGTTTGTTTTTGAATACCAACCAAATGACAGTCTTTTCGCCTGTACCTCTATCTGTGTTTTCTATCATCGATCAGCGTTACGTGAAATTTTTCAACAAATTCTAAATTCAAACTAATGCAGCATCGTTGCAGAAAAATTTGACCCGTTGCCTAAGCTTCCAGATAAGCTTGCGGACGCATTTGTAAACATTTACATAGTAAATGCTTACTCGCATAGCCGCGTGTCGTATTTATCGGATACAATCACCGATTACCGCGCAAGTGCGTGACGAGAACTCGTGGCGCCTATTTTATTACCTTGGCACTGATTACCCGACCAAGTGCCAGGGATAATTATTCTTTCCCGAGTCTAGTTTATCGAGATGCAACTCGATATCGTAATGGGCCGACGCTCTGCGATTTCAGTTTTCTTTCGAGCACGTAAAATCACGATCCGCTCCAAGAGATACATAGTTGCATACGGAGTGGAGTAAATATCGTTGCATAAATTAGCTCGAGCTAATGACACCTTCGCTTTGGCGAATAGCATCCGCGCTTCATCGAACGACCGAAATATTGTCGACAAAATATTCGCATCGCAACCATGCCGTGCTACTCGAAAGAGAAAAGAAATTCGATGAAATTAATTTGCTGCCAACCGGACGAAAGTCAGATATTGTTTGATATTTCGTACGTTCGTTTCTTTCCGAAATTTGAAATTTTATTCAAGTTGTTCTTTCAATTCTTAAGCCGTTCAACTGCCGCGAGTATAATGCGGCGAGTTTCATTGCATACAATCTCGTTTCCCGGCAATTACACCCGTTTCTTCTCTCGCAAGAGAAACCACGTTCATACTTTTTCTAACTGTTGGCAGGGAGGGGAAATCACGGACAGCATCCCGCTGATAAATAGAAATAGAAAGGACAAAAATATCTTCATTGGAGAACTGGATATCACGGAATTCCGCAACTCGGCGAAGAAGCATGAAAATTGCCACGGTAGCGCAGTGTGTTTGAAACACACAACGTCACGTAAAACAACCGTCACGACATAAGTATAGTACGAATTATCGCTAAAGCGGGAAGGTAGTAACTGTACATCGCACATCAATTCGCGTGACTTTATCGCTAACATTTGTCTTCGTGTTACTATTGTGGGACCAAACTACTGGCCGCGCGGTGCGAGCGGATGGAAAATAACAGATGAAAATACGTTTGGTGTTGGACGGGAGATGGGTAAATTAAATTCGCGCGAGATCGATGCCCCTTTTGATATTTCGCGCTTGACAGCGTGTAATGGACTAAGAATAACTAAAAGTAACGAAGGTACGTTTTATTGAAACGCCGCGGCGGCGCGACCCGTGTCGTCGAGTTCCGCGAACGACGATAATCTCGGGATACGTCGTTCCCCGGTCCATTGATCGCGTAGAATTTATCATCCTGACAAGAGGCCACGGCAACTAAATACCATAATTACGTTCGCAATGACTCGCCGCTGTACGCCGACTCAATTTTCGCGTGCTCCAACTGATCTCTAAATCATAATGATTTCAATGCCAGACACAAAGTCTGCGGCGCGCTACGCGAGACACGCAAAACGTACACCAAGAGGGCCCCGGCCACCGGTGTAAATTGTGTTTTCTTAAGCGAGCTAGCGTCTCCTACAAAGGGAGCCACGGTAAAACGAGCATTAATCAAATCCATTGCGAGCCAGCCAGCGTATGGACACAAAGGACTAATTAAGATTTCTCACCGGTGGACTGGCTAAAAACTAAGAACCGACGACCTTGCGCTCGTTATTTAGTGTTGATTTACGATTATTTTCAATTGAGCCACTCGATTATTTTCGTTTACTTCGCGGTTTAGCCGCGGTGCACGCGTGCACTCTGTTTCGTCCCAACGGCCAAGTTGGCTGTCACGACCCATCTTCAGCTTCAACTCCTATCGTCGAATTTTATATTGTACGGCGTCACTTTTCCTGCTCGCGTTGGTTTTGCACGGCGTTAGTCACTCCTCTATCGCGCGATCACACGCGTTCCAATTCACCGTCGTCCCTTTTACAGCGTTCCATTACCGATGGTTAACGTCGTTTCAACGCGTCCTCCTGGCGCGTTCTCCGACGCGAAATAAGCCTGATCTCTTTTCTCATCCCTGCGTAACGTGACAACCATTTCGAGACGGTGCACGTAGAAGCCACTGTTGCTGGTATCGCACGCCCAATGCGACACAGCCCGAGCGTGCATAATGCGTTAGTGCTAAATTTACGTTCTGGCGACGCGCATCTAGACATACGTGGGAGGAGTCCGCCTCACCCTCTTTCTCTCCTCTTCGCTCTGTTGACTCCGCGAGAGCGCGCCGTCTCCTTCCCCCGCTGGTTCGCCGTTCCTCTCTTTATTCCCCACTTGATCTTGTCTTCTTGCCCCGCTTGCGCAAGCTGCCGACGGTGTTGCCACTTGACTGGCGATTTGTTACTCGCAACCATACGCGATGAATAATTGGCGACGTCACGCCGCCTAGGTGTAAGACGGCGTTTCCACGTTCACGACGGAACGGAATCGTTTCCTGCGCGAGCACGGGGGCGTCCCTCGCGTATCGTTTCGAACCGAGACGTCGCGTCGCGGTTAATCAACCGTCTTCGATAAATCGAGCCGTACGAGGTATGCGAATATAATTGCGCGCGGCGTTCTTTCCTGATCGCGTTAATCAAGCCTTCGTATCGCGCACGGTTCTTTTGAACGATCGCTAATCCCATCAGAACCGACTGCATATATAGAGATAAGCAACCACGATACGAGCCGGCTAATTTGTTACTCATTATTCCACCGCATCCGATTCAACCAGCCGCAGATTGTTCAACGCGAACGCTGTTCCCTCGATCGGATAAAGTTATTATCCGGCCCGCTACCGTTTCGTTTCAAAGTCGACCGTTTAAAAAGTCATCTAATCACCGCTCCTTACAGATACGATCTATCGTTCCGGGACGGTGAAAAATCGCGAAACCGGAATCGGTGATTTAGACGGATCAACCGTCTTCTCGTGGCGTGCGCGCGCTAGTTGCGAACGAGTTGAAATTCGTAAATCATGTATCGAGTGACGTGACTAATGCGAGGAAATTACACGTACACAGTGCGCGGTGAAACAGAAGAAACGTTCGAATATACCGGATTCGTTTAATGCGAGTGACACTCTCTTCTGGTCGAATAGAGTCGTCGTCGTCGTCGTCGTCGTCGTCGTCGTCGTCGTCGTCGTCGTCGTCGTCGTCGTCGTCGTCGTCGTCGTCGTCGTCGTCGTCGTCGTCGTCGTCGTCGTCGTCGTCGTCGTCGTCGTCGTTTGCGAACCGCCGCGCGAAGAAGGGCCGACTATGTTATGTAGTAACCGAGTGTCCGCGAGTCATTAGCCGGGCAAATGGCGTTACGGTGGCTGGAGCACGTGGTATGGGGGATATCTTGTTCTCTGTCTCTCTCTACCGTTCTAGTCGCGACCAACATGTCATAATCAGCTGGCTGTGAAAGCGGACGGAGAAATGCGCAGCCCATTAGGTGAACAACGACGGCCACTGTTCCGCGACAGAGGCGGCCGTTTCCCCTGATATCGCGGCGACAGGCTCAACCGATGAGACCGACATTGCGACGGTGACAGAAACGTGATTGGCGAACGGTGCTCGCTCGGTGGAGGTGGCCACGCTTCCATTATACGCTTCTGCGAAACCCATTCAGCCGTTTTCGCGCGCCTTTCAATGAGATGGCCGCGCTTCGCGTTGTTGATTCATGGAGAGACTGCTAACGAAAACCGCTCCATAAATAGACGCGAGAGACAGTCGTTTAGTAGAAGAGGTACCGTGTTACCATCCGTAGAAGATAGTAATGGACAAATTATCTGTTGTTTAATTAGCATTATGTGTCTCTGTCGGCGAACAACTGTCTTAATTATGAAGTTCGAGTCGAATATTAAACAGACGTGGATTAAATGTTCCATCTTCTACAATAGGGTGTCTGATACGTCTGTCAGAGGTCTCAACGAAACTATTTTCTGACGCAGTTGGTCGAACTTTAGCGCTTCTTTACGTAACGTACAATTCCACTCATGGTCATAGGAAATTTTCTTCCCTGTTGTTCTCATCGAGGATCAATGTTCTCATCAATCATCCACCGCGATGGAACATACGACGGAACATCGGTGAAACATCGACGAGCGACAGGTGGCGTCTTCTCGATCAGTAGATAGACCGGAAGTTTTCCCTGTCTCCAGTTACTCGACGATGGAAGTGGGATTTTCGCGTGCTCGCGCTGTTCCGCCACCCTTTTCCTCCATGTTCGACGATCGTTTGCGATCGATGACAGATTTGCAGTCCTTATAATAGCGACTCTGCGCCAACATAGGACGAGCTGTTGGTCCAACACCATACGCGATCTATTTATAAAAGACACACAACTGAACGCATCAAGTTCATACGCGAAAGCTATTATGTCTGACTGTTACACGGGGGCGTCTATTATCGCATGGTTAAGGTTATAGTTACCACGAATGTATCTCCTGAGCAATTAATCCTCTGAAAAATACGTCAGAGTTATTGTAATCTTAATTGAGTACCAAACAAAACTCGTTCTTTTAGCGAAAGAATGTTGCACATCTTGTATATCCAATTGTTTAAAATTGTTTTAAACTAAAACGTTCATGTCCATCTCATTCGCGAGTATAATCTCATTATTATATACTACTTACTTACTCGAAAACTTACTCGAAACACGTAGACAAAAAGTTAAAGTAAAATAAAAATAAATAAAAATAAAATAATCTAGGAGGATATCTGCGAGAGTTACTCGTATAAAGATTCAATACTACTGAAATTTACTTTAAACTATTTAAAACCAGAAGATTATTCAAGACTCGCAGAGTTATAAATAACAGAAAGTAATTCGACATTGAAATCCTTTTTTTAATTCTCGTTACAAATTTTCTCTCTCTAACCAAACTAGAATAGTATGTAGACGCTCGTGAAAGTGTACGCCTCAGTCTTTGGACGTTTCAGAGTACTCCAGCTCGCAACATGCGTCGCACTGTCGTAGTTCTAACGAATCGACGTTTTCATACGGGTCATTATTTTCGTAACGATACGAGATCGCGAGCGATTCGCTCGGCAGGTGCTACCAGGTTGGGACGGTCGCAGGTGAGACCGAGAGATGAGACCGCAGAATGATCTTCTTCGGCCACGAATTTATTACCGTGGAATTCGCGGAAGCGAGACACGAACCGGGAATCGGATTTTGATGTAGTGCTTGTAATTACGAGTGTCTTTGGCGAATGTATGATACCGCGATAAAGAAAATCGAGCAACGAGGATCGACCGACTGTCGTCGGTGTCGATGATGCCGCTAATTTGAAAATATGCGCCAGATAATCTATGGATACTTGTTAAGAGCCCGTAAATCAGTCAGTCGGTATGAAATACGCGAGCCGATCGCCAGTCTGTCGGTACTCCTGCAAATACAATTGCCGAAAAAGCAATTAATTAACGCGGCAGTTGCATTCAGAGCAACGAGGAGGGGTTGCGCGAATTTCTATATTAATCCAAATCAGGATTTTAAATCGAGGCAATATCGATTAGGGAATTAGCTTTCTTTCGAGTTAGGCAAGACATTGGCAGATTGTGGTATCCGAATTGTATAGAGTCTATTCACTCAGAGTCTATTACTCAAATTGATTGTAACCTGTTATGATAATTTCATAAAAAATAAGGGGTTTAGTGATTAAACGTACCATTCAAAGTGTCGCGACGCGATATCGTGTTCGGTATTTTACTTGTTCGGGAAAGATTAGGGTTTTTAAATATGTCGTACCGTTTGGTGAGGTAAATCACGGATTATTCGGACATCGTGGATAATTCAAAGTTTCAATGACAAAAGTTTCAAGCAGCGGTGATCTTTTCGTTCAGTTCAACTATGATCAGTATCACATTGTATCTTTTATCATAAACTCGCATACGTACACCAGATGAAGCTTTGCGTCAAAGTATCGCAAAGCAATGGTTATTGATACTTGTCACGATGCTAAAAGAGCGCTCCTTCAATTCCTCTACGCTTTTCAGCTGTAAAACGCTATATCTCGCGAAGATACGAGAGAAGAACGTAAAAATGACAGAAACTGATTTATTGACTTAACAAGAATACCGTACGGACAACACACGGATATATTAAGCTGGCATGAATCTGGCTATGAGTCAACGTTTCTCTTACAAGACTCTCAACAGACAAACGGAGAAACATTCTCCCCAGCAAGCACACATAGACGTTGTTGCAATAAAAAAAGTTATTTTCGCATAATTAAACGAGCGACCAAAAGCACGAAGAGGCAGTGAGTCATAAAGCACGGCTCTTTGTCCAAATCCGGACAAAGGTATTCCTCCGCTGCTATCGATGTAATCGTGCGGTTGAATCATCCTTCTCGGGAACCGAGGCCCGTCTCCCACCTACACCTCCCACATTCGAGCCGATAAAGAAACGCGAGTCTGGCTAATTGTTACGATGACGGATCGTTCGAGAAGGAGAACAACAGAATCTTCGCTCCCCTCCTGCTTGTTGCTGCACGACGAATTATGTTCAGCGGATGGTCGCTGCAGGAACGTCAGCCGACACGGTCAACTGACACGGAATTCTCGCTGAGAGCAAGAAACGGGTAAACTCGTTCCACGTTAGATAACAGATAATCCACGCTGGTTTTCCCCGTTGGATAATGGCTGCGGCGTCGCCGCACATGCAGGCGACAATGAAGACATCGATCCTCCGCGCCATCCGACTTAATCTCGATCTCACCGCATTGTTCTTTTCTCCTTCGGCAGATAACTTGGCGCTTACCGGGATAGCTGCGTAACGGCACCGGCCCTGATATATCCCACAAAGGCCTTGTAAAACGTTGGCCGGGTCAGCGGCGATAATTTATGCGAACGGTATGCCCGCGCGGTGAGATGGAACGAGTTATGAACGCGCAACGACGTCGCGAAATCTCGCGATCGCGGATCAACGTCCTCGACGTGGCGAAACACGCATCCTCGTCGATCATTGGGTCACGAGCGAGGCAAAGAGGAGCGGCTTCGCGAGATTCCTTCGCGGCGAGCGAGGCGCGTGGTGCGCGCGCAGGCTATTAATTCGCCGAAGGACAATGGAGATATCATTCCGCGGCAGGGGATCTCGCAGGGCGCAATAATAATTTATTAACGTCCCACGTAATGCGACGCGTTATCTCGCGTCCGCCCACGCGTCCGGCTACCTCCGCGCTAGCACCCCTCGGCTGGCTACCTCGCCCCGCTCGCGCGAGCCCGCTCGACACCACGGACGGCAGCCGATCGTGTCAGCCGCAATTGTCATTTATCGTCCCGACGATTTACGGTTCCGTTTACACCAGCGCCGATACCGGACCGTCCCTTGGGCGTCCCCAAGTTTCGAGCGATTCATCAGCGCGCGATCGCTCGTATATCCTCGCCGACGACAGCGCAGCACACCGCTGGTACTTGCTTACCGCGTGCCACCTTTTCCCGAGGCCGCGTATCTCCGGTTGCGTCGCGCGAGTACCCTTCCTCCTGCGCAGCCCTCGCAGGACACCGCCCTTCGCCCGCTACGGTAACGTCGTCTCCAGTTTTTTCCTTCCTGTTTCCTTCCTCTCTTTAGAGAGACGTCGTGTAATGAGCAGTTAACAATCGACCACTGGGAGATTCGAATGATTTTTTACATTGCGCGAGAAATATTTTCCTCGGGTTATTTTTTCTGACTATAGTTTTATTACATTAGGTTCGTAGAATCGCACTTCACTTTCGTACCTTCCACGCGCGTACGTACGTTTGACGACTAAACTCCAAATTTTGGAGCACTCTTTGCTGTTTGGGTGATGTAAAAAAGTGACAAATGTTATATTTATAACTTTCATTTTTAACTAATTTAAATGTACTCGAGCATACCTACAAAAAAAAAAAAAAAAAAAAAAAAAAAAAAAAAAAAAAAAAAAAAAAAAAAAGAATTGTATTACGAGTAGTGTTCAAAATTTTCGACAATGTACATACTTGTATGATTCTTAACACCTTCTTCGAATATAGATAAATCAGAGGTTGATTTTAACACGATTACAAAGTACTCGCGCGTCGAGATGCTAAAGTGTTAATTAACTCGACGGGATTTCAAGTGTTTGTACACTGCCTGTCAAAGAGCAAGTAGCACAGGCAAGTGGAATATAAACGCGACAAGATTCTTCGGCACTCATGGCGGACAACAATCAGCGAGAAGCTTCAAGCGATTGACGGTTTCGCGTGACGAAATAATTAGGGCCTGTTGGTTGACACCGACAGTCGCGCACCGATCGTACCTTGTAATCGAGTTGTAATTGCCGCGGAGCCGATGGAAACGTTCGGGGCGGCGCGAGCATCCTCATTCCAGTTCGTTTCTCTTTACGAGAAGCGAACACGCGAACGAATCGTACGTACTACCGCGGTACACCGCGTCGAACGAGTTGGAGAGCGAACCGGCAACGAAAGAATCTCAATTATACTACGAGTCGTTCTAATCACAACGTATCGGTCGCCCAACGTATTCATCTTCGAGTCAGCGCCGATTACATAAATCGCGATCAAAGGCGGATCAGATTAAACGAACGACGAGGAGAGAAGTGGCCACGGCCGGTTCGACCCGAGGTGAGAGAAGTCGAGCGAAATTGTAAATTTCAGAGGAATTCTGACGAGCCACGTCGGCATACGATTTCGAGAAGCAAACCGGACGAGATCAACTGCGAGGGCAACTTTTCTGAGATCCTTACGTCCGGTTATGTCGTAATTGTTTAATTCCCCGCGAGTGCAGCGGGTCAGATTGAAGGCGACAGATAGACGCTCGTGCTCTTGGTTTTATGGACGGGAGGGTAGAATGGGGAGGGAGAGCCTCGGAAATGCACGTAGGCAGACGTCTTATTAACAAAGTGTAACCAGGTAACTGGTTGCGAGCGAGCATTTACACGTGGCAACGTGTTACACGGATAACATGGCATTCTTATCTACGGCTGGCACGTGGTTCAATCATCGACTAACTGGGATAGACTAACATCCCATGCTTTGGAGGTCACCTAATCCCCGTTATAGGTTCACAAGTTCTGCACGGCTACTAAATTTTAACTAAATAATTTATAACAAATTTGAGCAATACGTTTAAGACAGAGGACGTGAATATTTAATTGTTTCATTGTTTTGTTGTAATGGAAAGGTTGTGGAAATTATTAAACGATATTCAGAAATGTTGTAGAAATAAAATAACTTAATTGTTTTAAATGATATCTTTGTATATTATTTGACAACTATGACTATTTACTTCCAACAGTGGAATCAGTGATTTAATTGTTTTATATATTCAAACGTTATTTCATGGTTTCATTAAGTCATTAACTACAATTAAATTATTTTCTATACTTCTAAAGGTTATTCGACAATTATTTAGCTTGTTTGTAACAATTGAACAAGTTTAATTTCTTCTGCACTTGTCATCATTGTGCTTGTATCATTTTACTTGGTATAGTTCTCCAATCATCGTTGTTTAAACGTAGAGCGTGTTAAAAAACCAGTCACTTTTTTTCAAACTCTGAAGAGCAACGAACTTACAAACTTACAAACGTCATAGGAAGAACTATTAGGTTGTCCCATAAGTTTCTCCCGCGCCACGCTATGATAAACATGCAGGCTTACTCTTAGCCGTTTATGGCATCGGTCCATTTC
>KQ438550.1:57379-83839 GCA_001276565.1 Melipona quadrifasciata | reverse complement strand
AAGAATCGAGAGCAATGGAAAAGAGGGGAAAGGAACAAAATGGTGGTTAAAAGGAGGTGAGAAGCATCTCTCCCTCGCGAGGGGAGGGAGCGGGGCGCGATCGTGGTTCGCTGATCGCAAACAAATAGCCGGTTCGTTTAACATTTGCTCCTGCCTGCCTATTTGCTCTCGATTCTTTGCGTCACGCCAGGCTACAGGCATTCCACGAACTAATAACATTGACCGCGTAACAAGCAGCGTCGTTTGCAAGCGTTTACGCTTCGAGCAACGACGTTTGATAATGCGACCACGCTCGTAAAATCCTCTCCGGCAGCAGATAATACTACAGCCGTAATAAGCCTCAGCTGCTCTGTCGCCGTCTCGCTATCGAAATTCCTCGATTTTGCCAGCCTGCACGAAAACCTCGTATTTTAGCCGAGAGCCGCAGGAAAATCCGACGTCGGGAGGATCCGCAGAAGTGAGAAAAGCTCTCGCGCGATGAATAAGATAACTCAACGCGAAGGTGTGTTCAACTCTCTCGCGCATGATATCCTCTAATGCGTTTGCTACTTGTAAAACATGAGATTCCGATAAGTATGTTCAGCTGTAACGCTGTTTTTCTTCTTTTTTTTTTTTTTTTTCGTTTATTTCGCTGAAACGCAGAGATATTTTTAGCAAAGGGAATGCACTGTGTACGTCGAGATCCTCGGATTTTCACGGAGTAGATATTTGAACGTGTGACCAAGAATGTAACTTTTAAGAATTATGGGATATCGAGGCAATTTACGGTCGAATAAAATATAAAGTGGAATGAAACTTTCCGTAGTCCAAGCATGTACAACTCGATGATTTTATTTCGATATCGAAAGTGCGAGGGACGATAAGGGACGAAGTAATGTTAAAAGAATATACGTTGAATAAACACAATTCGATACAAAAGAGTAGAGCTTTGGATTCCTCTCACTCTCAATCACACACTCTCTCTTTGCTAGTCCGAACTCGTTATTCTCTTTCTCAGATCCTCACATCGTGATTCATTCTCGACGACTGAATCTTCCCCGGCACCGTCCAGAAAACAGAACGCAACACACCAGACACGACACGCATCCATACCACACTACTCTCCCGTCTACACACCTAAAGCCAACACACTCACAGAAGGAATAGAAACTCGTTTCAGAATTCTTCCCAACCACCTCGACGAAAGTAATTTGCCCAAAGTGCAATCGTTCATGATGAATTTCGTTTAAAATCCGATCCGATAAAATGCGATCGATTTCTCGAGTCACTGCACGAGTATCTTTACGCTCGTTTTTACATCGTATCGAGTAGTAGCTCTACCAAGAAGTTGAAGTCCTCGTGAACTACCATGAACCACGAGCGGCGCGCATAATGCGCTGCGTGTATATAAAGCATCATTCGCAAGGCAAACTCCAAAGTTCTCCGCATTCGAAACTGAATTCGAACGTCGAGTCAGCGAGGTATCGCCTCGCGTGAGACGAAAATTCCCACTTTTCATGGGGATACGTTGGAAAGAACGGCTGGTCGGAATGCGGTGGCGGGTTCGTTGCGCAGAACCGTCCCCGGGCCGCATTGGAAGAGTCATGGCACTGCAGTGCAGCAGGACTGCAGAACACGGATGCACACCGTGACAGTTGCAACGACGACCTTAGCCAATGCCGCGACGAAAAACCGCAGGGGGAAATTCGAGAAAAATCGAGAGAAAGCTGGCTACGATCGAGATCGTCGCGAGCGAATCGATCGAGGAAAGCAGCCTGGGGCCACGTCGACGACGAGATCGCCGAGAACCGAGGTGCACAGGCTTCGCGTACACGCTCGATCTACACACGATCGCGAAGTAAATAACCCGTATCGACGATCGGTGTTCTCAACGTTCAACTTCACCGAGATCGAACAGCCCATAAAATATTCGTAAAAACGTTCGACGAAAGAGAGAAGCGAGGTTCGACGCCGACGGATGATCATCTTTGTGATTCGTGTTTTCATCTCGATAAAGAGGGAATTTGTGAAATTAATGCAGTTTATAAATTTCCGCATTAAATATTAAACTCTCGCTTAAATCTCTGTTTCCACAGTTTTCGCGAGAAAATTGCGTATATGATATCTGAATTATTGGCACAATTCTACGAATGGAATTCAGATTTTGGACAAAGCCACATTTCCTATATGATTTGTCGAACATATCTTAAAATTCTTTCCTACGTACGAAATTCCAATGTGGCCGATTTTCTCTTAATATTTCGCATCGTCACGATCATCTATCCGAGAGACTAACAACTTGTTCTAAACGAACAATTATACACGTCACGCCACGCATTCGAAAGAATCTGGCGAGGAACGTTATCGCGTAATTGTAGGTTAATTCGAGGCCGGCAGAAGCGTGGGCGTCTCCTCCTCGAGTCACGTCTACGAAGAAGTTCGTCGTTGGACCTTCTTGCACGCAACATCTCCACTCGAGATGGACTTGTATCTTTTTTCACCCAACTCCTCTCGTTCACCTGCTAACGTCTCTCGAGCTGCTTGCGTGTAGTACCGGGAAGTACTCGGGTGGAAAAACTTTGGTAGAAAAATTGTTAACAACGACACGAAGAAAAATGTAAGAATGGTGAATTATTTAGTTACTGTGCCGTTAGACAACGTTCATTTATTATCCGGCTGTCTCTTTCTGCAAGCCAGCCGAGCCGTTATCGATAAACGACTGACTTAAGTTAATTCCAGCGAAACTTTAAGGCCAATAATTTATCCGCGATCGGTCGCGCGCGATGGAAACCGTTTCTCGTGAATTAGAATAACAACAGCCGTGAGTCAGAGAAATAACATGAGAAATAAAACGACGGAGAAAAGTGAAACGTATAGAATACAATACATCCACGTCTCTCTGAATCTTCATTCGGTAGATTGAATAACAACAGATCGAGAAAATCGTGCGACTGATGTTTCGCGTCGACCGTTGATTTTGAGTAATTCTCACATTCGATTAATTAGAGTAAAGATACGTTGCCATACTCGCGAGGAAGCAACTTCGGGGCAGTGTCGACGAACGCGACGATCGCGTTTCCGCTCGCATTTTCTCCAAAGACTCGTTCTTCAGAGCCAACTTCGGCTTCGAATCTTTCGACTTCGCGTCGGCGACGAATCCGTAACAGTCCGACCAGTAGCGAATCGAAGTTGCTTCGGCTCGAGTGGACACCTAATTAAAAATGATTGCCTGAAACGGTGCGTCGAGCACGAAACTGGAAACTAGATTACAGTACTTATTAATTGAAAATGAACGCCGGGAATGGCGTTGCAAGTACGAAGGCTGGAGGCACGATTACAGAAAGGTTGAATAAAAATAGACGGTAAAACCAGTGTTGCAAGCATGAAACTGGAAACGAGATTTGCGGTGCTCGCTAATTCGAAACGAATGAAAATACAAAGTGATAGTGTAAGCACGAAACCAGGAATGAGATTACCCAACTGAAATATCGAAAATGACTAAACGCGGTGTGCACGAGAGACTGGAAACGAGATACCGACTGAAAGTGAATGTCAAAAATAGTACAACAGGGAAACAGATTCAGAAAAGACAGTAAAATACATCTTGACTCGATATTCGCAGTATTTTCGACAATGAGAATAGTTAAAGACACGACGCAACTGTCCCGTGTCATAATCGGAAAGAGGAAGAAAGAGCGGGGAGACAGAGCTGGAAAAAGGACAAAGCCAAAAAAAAAAAGAAACAACGAAAGGGGGTGGGGAAAAAAAGAAAGGAAGAAAAACCGACCGACAAAAGCCGAAGGTGGTAGTAGTAGTAGTAACAACGATGCCAAGGCAAAAGGAGGAAGAGAGAGCAACAGAGAGATCCGTAGGTTGGATAGGACAACGCTTATCCATGCAGGGCCCGGCTGCGCGCCTTAATAGAAACACCCACGCCCTCATTATGCGGATATCGTAAACATTCCCCTCATATGCGAACCAGCGCGGCGATCTCCCGTATGCAAATCCTCGCCGCGCTGGTCTCTCCCTCACCCTCCACACCCCCTCCCCACTCCTCCGCCATCTCTTCCTCCCTCGGTTTCCCTCTGTTTCCCTCGCAGTGCGGTGCAGTGTGCAGGCAGTTTGCACGCCATCGCGTAAAGCAGTCGGCCAAGCAGTTGCCCCGTATCGGTAGCCCCGGTGGAAGTTGGCCGAGTATAGAACACTGGCGAACAGCTCTCTCTCTCTGTCTCTCTCTCGAACGTCGACCGACCGACCGACCGACCGACCGACCGACCGACCGACCGACCGACCGACCGACCGAACGACCGACCGACCGACCGACCGACCGACCGACCGAGAGGCCTTTAGCACTTTAGCCGACCGTGGCCCTTCTTTGATGTCAGCCCCCGCATTTAACGAGCCGAAGCCACCTAACCGAGGCGAGGCGTTTTCGCACGCGAAAATAATCGCGCCGCTATGATTCGCGAAACGAGCCGCGTCGCCGGCCTGTCCTCCCTCTGGCCAGTCCAGAGACGGGAGACGAGCCTGCTACGTCTCTCCAGACGGATGAATTACGAGCCGCGGTTGAATACCCGGCCACCGATTAGGGCGCAGATTTATAGGTCTCTCGCGCGTGTGCAAGAGCGCGACAACTTCTCGGAAATTCGGGCTGATCAATGTTCCTTTCTACGTACTTTCAATTTTGTTACTCGAACGCGGTTGCACTAATGTCAAAGTTGGAGCCTTTGCTCGTTCGTACGAGTTGCTTCGAGTTGCATCTGGTATTGTGGCAAATAAGGACCAACAGTTGGCGACGCAATTGGAGCGTCAACTTTATTAGTATCATCAACTCCTCGCGGGATTGAAAACCACTTGCTTGCCCCATTTAAAAGGAACTTTGTTCTTGGGCTTTTTGGGATTACGTACAGTCGATACGCAGGGGACAAGCTCGATCGAATGCGATGCAGTTTCGATTCCATTGTTATCGGAGTGGGTGTAGCGAGGTGAAGTTACACGGAATTGGTGGATTGAATCACGTTTGAATTTAATACTTGGGACAGTATTCAAATGTTTCGTTAGATAATGAGATTCCTGGAAACTAAATTGATCGATCTAGCTTCCTATACAGTTTTAATTTTATCATTTGAACGTAGCAAGATTGAAATTGTTGAACTTTAGAAAATGAACCGGTGACTTTGATTCGTAATGATAAAAACACATCAGCTGCAATGGCGTTTCAATTCAACGATGCTTCACTTGTTGCTTAGCTTATTGCTAGTCATTCCAACAGAAATGAAAAATTTCCGATCTAGTTATCCCCTAATATCGTTGTCGATGAAGCGCAAAAAGACACGAGTTCCAATTGTACAAATTGTTTGCTCAATGAGTGATTGGACTCCACCGTTCATTCACTGCTCTATAAGGACGCAATTAGTACACTATACTGAAACAGTGGCACTTGATATAATCAAATACGCATGTAAAATTAAGATGACTCAAATCGAAAAACATAATTAATGAATTGTTACGTTACTATAATGTGTAATTAAAATGAGCTATAAATTTATTAATCTCTCTCTCTCTCTCTCTCTCTCTCTCTCTCTCTCTCTCTCCCCAGCTCTGTAATAATACGCGTGACAGAACAGATTCAAGGGAAAAACGGAGGGGATGGGGACAGAGAAAGAGAAACAGATCGACAAATAATTTATGCGAATTCTTCGATCGACAGGAATTCCCTCGGTTAATACGACAAAGTCAACGGATTCCAAGAGAACGCACGCGACTTTGGTTTGTGGCGCTTTATTCGTGCGTGCGTACAGTCACGCGTGAAATTTTCGTTTAATGATAGAGTAACAGGTAGTCGATCGTGATTAGCATAGAGGTTAACAAATGGGAAAATACCGTATAATCGGTGTCGCGACGCGAGTTACGTAAACACGCGGCTATTTGTTATCGGCGGGGAGGCGAGAACAAACTGCTCGTTTACCCGAGCCGGTTAATCAAAATTGTGCCCGTCACACGTTCGATCTCGAAGGAGGGGAACGAGCGATTGCTATACGCGTACACCGCGTCACAAATCCAGTCCCCCCCCCCCCCCCCGCCGAAGCTTAATTACCCGCGCTCGAACGGCCTCTCCCAATCTCGTCTAATCCCGTTCATTTAATTACGCGCCACTTGGTAATATATTTCACCGATGAAACTTTCCGTCGACGATTTCAAAACGTTCTCGGCGTCGTCGGAGGTTCGTCGTCGTGATTTATTGGCATCTGCCGTCAATACTGTAATCGCAGGCGTCGGTTTTCGCGAGCATGAAAAAAAGTTCGTAATTTACGCGCAATAATTGTCGTGTAAAGTTATCGCACGCTTTGAACACTTGTAAAAAATTCTTTTACAAGAATGTTATGTTAAGAAGCGTATCTTTATTATTATTCGTAGTTTGTATAAAACGTATCTAATGATAATCGAATATTTGTAAGAACTTTTTCGGAATAAAATATTATATTATATTATATTCGGAATAAAATCGAATATCACAAGTTTAGGAATAAAATAAATGCAAATAATATTATTAAACTGTTGTTAAACGTGATAGAATCGTACTGAGAGGTACATCTCTGTGATTAATTTCTAATTTGTGTAGGACGTATAGTAAGCTGTTCGTAAAAATGTTCTTAAATTTTGAACTTTCAATTTTGAAACGTTTTGAAATTTGACGGTTTGAATGGCCAATGTGAAATAACATTATTCCGATGGCGAGTGTTTGAATACTTTTGTGAACCGCTGCAAGTAGATTCAGTCGCCAGGAGTCAGACACGAGCTATTCCATTAGTTGCAATACGGATAAGTATCGTTACTGTTTCACTTATTATTATTATTTCGTTATATTTGCATGGTTTCTTCGTTTACATTTCGTGATTTTATATATATATATACAGTAAAATATACAGTAGAACATAGTAAAATATATATATATATAGTAAAACATAGTAATATCTTGAAATTTCACTGTGGCACTGTTATGTCACATCGATAATGTTTGAAACAAAATCGAAAGATAATTTGAACAAGTAGACATTCCTAAAAAAAATACACGGTCAATTATCCGTCAGTAAGCCCCGATATTTAAAGGGATTGTCTCCTACAATATAATTATATTTCTGAAAATGACTATTCACGATCTGTGTCAGTAAAAAACAAAAAATCTATGTCAGTAAAATTTAATCCAATTTTCGTCTGTCACGCGTAATCATCGAAACGTAGGTATATCGTTGTCCCAAGCTTTCAAAAAACGAGACGACAATTTTTACAAAAATTTTCCCGACGAACGCGAAGGGAACGCGCCTTGGTACTCGTGTAATCGAGTAAACAAGGAGGAGAGACGAAGAGAAACGAAGAGAGAGAGAGAGAGAGAGAGGGGGGGGGGCACGGATCACAGATGAGAATACGGTGAGCGAGGTTAGAGGAAGATAAGCGCGGAGATAGAAGGAGAATGGAAGAAGGAGCCGAGTAATAAGCCGGCGGACGATGATGAGTGGCCGGTGCAAATTAGCCAGCACGTAAAGTAACCACCCCCGACGAGACGTCGGCGCGGTTGGGTGACGAGCGGGGGCGGGTGAAACGGGCGTAATATTGCACGGGGCACCGTTCCAGCCTTCTAGTAAAAAAGGCCCACCACTTTCTCGTCAGCCGGCCTTGGGAGGCTTAATGAACGTCGCGTGCCGCGCGCCAGATCTATCTTTCGCGGCTGCGGGGCAACGTTAAAAGCTGGCAGTCCGTTCGTGGCAGAATTAACTATTAATTTTCGACCGTGCTCGTTACTGCGTTTTGCGGTCTCCGCAGCTGGAAATTGCTCCTTCGAGAGCACAAGCTACTCTACTAGAGTACTCTTTTCGAGACGAGAAACAATTCGTAGCGGAGACGTGTCGTTGAGATTAATTATTAAGTTGACGCACATACGATTAGACTTCAATTGCACTCTGATCTAGAAAATTCTACGTAGATTAATTGAGATTAATTGTTGCAACCACCTCGCGATGCAGCGAAAAATGGCCCCGAACACGGCTCGGCGTGCCTTGAAGATACTGTCTTTTCGAACGGCTCGTTCAATAATGCTAATAGCTGCGAATATTTAATATTTAGTTAATATTTAGTTATATTGAACTTGTTCAAAAACATCCTACATCTTATCAAACCAATTTCCTCATCATCCGGTACACTTGGCATTCAATATAAATATCTTTATTATTGCATCTCTTTCGGTATTCTAGATTTTTGAAAATTGTCAACTTTGAAACCTCAAGAGCCTCTTGAAATCTCAAGCGCGAAAGAATTTGAAGAAGAGAGGATTAATCGTTTTACTTAATTAAAAGTGCAAGCATTTTCCTAACGTTACGTCTAAATTTCAACGATGAATTTAATGATTTGGGAATTTGTTATTTGTTCAAACGGAATATGTTGTCAATATGTTGTCAAAGTGGAGCGATTCTCCGATTGAATGAAATTCCACGTTAACCAAGTTAAATCACATTCGCGAGTCTGCCGCTAATTACAGGTAGGCCGATATCTCGAACAGCAATTATCCTTCTTTAATCGGCGTTCTTTCATATCTCGAATCACGCGACGAGTCCTAGGCATCGTAATTCACGCGTTGTTTCACTCGGGCGCGTCGTTTTTCGCAACACGCGATAAGCAAAACACGCGTTCGAACGCCACGAAAGAGGAACCGCTATCAGGAAACGTAGTCCAAGCGAAGGTGACGTCGAAAAAAGGAAAAAAGAGAAAAGAGAAAAGAGAAAAGAGAAAAAAAACGATGATTCGACGGTTCTGTCGCGGTGTGGACTCGTGCCCGACTCGCAAGAATGTTACCGCAACGATGTTTTGCGGAAATGCGTGTCGCGTGCGTGTCTTTCGTTACGGTTGTGCACGCACGCACGCACGCACGCACGCATACGATGACACGCCACATGTGTACACGATTGCGTTACCAGAAATTCCATTCGCAACGGGCACGTCGATATCCGCAACACTGCGTGAGACTGCGTGGATTTCTACGCGTTCATAAATTTTGGTGAACGTTGACGACCGAACGGAACATAAATGGAAATTTATTTTGTATTTGGTGTATGTAAATATCTCTCTCGTTATTATGACTGTATCGCGGTTTTGAACGTGTACCAAAGTATTAATTATACACACGTGTATTAAGGATCCGTCCTTAATATCACACGTCTTTTCATATTCAAACAATACCTTAAATATTATATCGTAATATAATATTAAATTATATAACACTATATTGTAGCATATTGCAATATACGTGTCTCTCGGTATATATAGATTTCAATAGATATAGACTATCTTTTATATTGCATTCATCAAGTCTTTTTGATGATTAGAGGTTTCTAAGAAGGAATAATTTGGACACTTTTATTTTTTGTTTGAATGTTTAAGAGATAGTCTGTTTAAGAAGGAAGAATTATTGTAAATTTAAGAATGGTTAATGGAGGATAAATTAAAAAGATACCACAATTATCACGCGCCTGTATCATAGTCACGTACGTGCATATTATACAATTATGTTCCTTAGATACGTATTTTCAATAAAAGAAATGAAAAATCTAAATCTGAAACGCGGCAATGGAACATCGGTACGAATATCGTTCGGATATTTCACACCTTTCGTTGGGCATATTTTCACGCTCGATTTTCCACAAAAACGCGTAAAAATTCACGAATGTTACCGTGAAATATTCTTTTGCTGCCCGTGATACAAGTACTCGAGAGACGGTGTATACCGCGATTACGGTGTTTATCGGACATGCTGATTAGCAACGTCGCGGCTGATTAAATCCATATTTATTACGGAATGAGCGTTCTCTCTCGCCGCGAGGCGGTCGACCAAGGTGGGTGTGTCTTCTTCCTCTTCCTCCCCCTTCCTCCTTCCTCCTTCCGAGAGGAGAGCAGAGAAGGAATTTAAAAACGTTAAGCGTACGATCCATATCGGGAACGTTTCAACTGAGGGGATTGGATTTCAATTCCACGGGGAATTCTATGGGGAGAGAAAACGAGCAATTTCGAAATCGTGCTTGTCTGGTGTTTCTACTCCTGCGCTTCTCTTCTTTTTTTTTTCAGATCTGCGTGGTACCGTCGCGTTAATCAACTCGCAACTGCCTCTAATTGGAAATTTCTGTTTTCCCCGTCGCGGCTGTGCACTCGACTCTGTTACCTTAGGTTTGACGCAGTCATCGCGAGTCCAAGGTTTGAATCCGTTGGATTGTTCGCACAGGGACTACGGCGTTTCCTTGCTACCAAGTTTCGTACGTCGATAACGAATCGGCCTTGTATCGGTTTACACATTGACTCTGATCGTGTGCGTGCCGACGTTTCACGTGCGTGCGAAACCTCGACGCAGAAACGACGCAAGGTTAACTCTGTTGAATTTTCATGTCTCAATCTGACTGTTGACTTTGATAAGCAAAGGATCGTGTCTGTCAATAACAATTTTTGTTGATATCGATAACAATTCGCGTTACTTTTGAACGCGGAAAGTTCGTTTTTTAATAATAAAAAGTCACAAATGTGACATGAATCGTCTCGATCTAAAGTATCAGTATACAAAGATTTGACCCATTAAATTTTGTCCCATCGTTAATTGCAAGTATAGCAAAGAAGGGGAAATTTGTAATATTATCATTTTTACACACATCAGCACACATGATCATGATATTCTTACGATTCTTTCAAACATTTCAACTGGCGAAAATTTCTGCGAACGTAAATCTTCCACAAATCATGAAATAAGATTTAGAGAAACAACGGTACTTGATCCATTTTGCCAAAGGAATCAAAACTAAATCACCGGTTTAATGATAAACTCGTAAGCACAACGTAATTTTTCCCCATTAGCAAAAGTGTTCGAGACTCGCTAGTAGGTAACGTACGTGTGTGCATGTGTGTCAAGTAAGATTTTTATAAATTCAGAACGATGACGAGCTAACGATAAAACGAGCTGAATCGTTAACTTGGAAATTTGAATAACTACGAAGTAAGACGCGATATACAGTTCCGTCCAATCAAGATTTCACTTGAAGATGCATTTTTAATTGAAGCTAAATCCCAAGTTCCGTCGGTACAGTTACGAATTTACCGGTAGAGACACGAGGCGAAAAGTCGTTTGTCCGCCAGACGACCGGTTAATGATTCGAGATTAATTCGCAAAGAAATTTCAGCGTCAACTTGTCTGTGATCAGATAATCGCCGGAATCTTCTACCGTCTAACGTGTTCATCTCGCTATTTATAATTACACGCGTCGCGTTCTCGACACTTGGACCACGCTCCTGTTTCGAAACATTATTGAAATATTATGTAAATCCAAAGTGTTGATTTAATCTGCACGTGTAACTCGCGCTAGTAAACAGGCAAATAAAAGACGTGTAACGCGTGCATCGTGAAATATCATAAAACGTAAAATGTTGCAGCCGTGGTGATAATTCGTTTAACGAATTCAGCATCGGGAGCCAGGCAACCTGTTCTCATCGTTGATTACCGTGGAATGTTACTTACAACGTCTACTTATCGAGCTTCTGGTAACCGGTATCCGGAAAATCGATAAAACTGACGTACTATGTCGCTAGTTATAAACAAAGGATCGACGAATTCACTACCACATATCCAAAGTAAAGCACTTGTGACATTTAGTAGGTGAAATAAATTTCCATTTAACCATAACTTAATCTTTAATTAGATAAATTTCCATTTAATTATTATAAATATTTGGCACCACTGTCCATAAATTACTGCTGTGTCAATTAATTCACATCGGCAAGTTTTACGTACTCTACCGAAATTTTAATGCGGGCGGAAAATTGAAACGATCGTTGCGCGATAAAGTCTTGCTCGGTCCTCGATCAGTTGGGCAAAAGCAACGGACAATAATGGTCCACGAAGTGACAGCAGCAACTGCAGCTAAGCAACGACAAAATGACTGAATAAGTTGTATTTTATACGAGTACGCCTCGAGGACGGAGCATGGTACGTCTAAATAAACCGTTCTGATGCTTCTACGAGCAGCGAGCCTCGCGTTCCATTTAAAACGAACATCGCGCGAAGCGATTCGACGCGCAACGATCGGGGGAATTGGAAATCGACTGGCGTGCAACACACGGAACGAGACAATAACGGAGGACGATGTCTCCATTTGCTGGCGATTCTTACGAAACGTGTACGAAACGTGTACGAAACGTGTACGAAACGTTCTCGGGCAACGCGATCGAGAAGATCGCGAGTGTACCGAGCGGCTCTGGAATCCTTCTTTCCTCGCTTTCTTATGCTAATCGCCGCTCCGGTATGATTTATCCGCGGCGCGCGGAAAGAAACGCGGAAAGAAACGCGGAAAGAAACGCGAAAAGAATAGAGAGGGAGGGGGGGAAAAGGGATGAAAGAGGGATTGAATGGCACGATAAATATTTGTCGATGCGCTAAAACGGAACAAAGTGTCGGACACCGGTAAACGCGAAATATATTAGAGTTTATAGGATTATCCGCGGCGGAATCGAGTATCGGCGAGTATCGGGCCGCTGAGGCACAGTTTCTGCGCGAAACGCCGCAACGCGCGACGCGTCCTACATAAATCACCCGGCAGACAACGGAACGGCCTTTTGAAATTACACAGCTCCGCGGCCGACGGGAGAGCCTAGCCCCGCGGATTTTCAAAGTTAGCCCCGAGAGCGATATCGCCGTATCTAGATATCGGATCGGGCCCCCGAGTCCATTGACTGTGTGCACGTTCCTCCTTCCACCGTTCATCTTTTCCACGGCACGGTTCTCCGTCGTTTTTCCGCTCGCGGTCACGCTGGCTGGCCGGCCGGGCGCATTGGGCGACTCCGAGTGTTCGCCGCCACCACCGCCGGGGACCGGAAACGCGTTGCCGCTGATTACTAGGCGTCCTCAACTAGAAAACCTTCCGCCATTACGGACCCCTGCGCGTTACTCGAGCTCGTTCGGACGCTTGCGAGCAGAAAAAAAAACATTCCTTTCTTCGTTTCGAATTAATCGTTTTGCAGGATCGATGGTACGGAAAAGTACAATTTAAGCAGAGAGTTGAATATCGTCGAGAGTACCACACATTTTGGACGTTTTACATTTTTTTTTTTTTTTCTTCAACATCTAAAATTTCTCTATACACGAAATTTTAAAATTACACAGAGCCTGTGTTAGTCGTGGAAGCATGTGTAAAATATTCAAAATACAGAGCTTTCTGCTCGCAAAAGTATAAAATTATTCCAATTATATTTTATATATTTTAATATAATTGGAGTAATTTTATATATTTTTATATATCAATCAAAAACGTAATCTACTCGTCGCTAAACATGGAAACAGACGTCCGTATGTTACGCTTTAAAGCGTCGAGTCGAGGTACGAGAGCGAACACGTCTGAGAACACGTAAATCAATACGGGATAATCCTCGCACGATATTCGATACAAGCGGCGTGGGTGTCCACGGCCTCATCTCGAGCGTGCCCCTGTCTCTCCCCGAAAGCGACGCGCGCTCATTTCGCGCAAATGCACGCTGTGCATCTTCCGCGGGGCGTGAGCACGCAAAGTGAAATCTCACGATGAAGCAAGAAATTAACGGCGGGCCGGGGAGGAGAGTCGGAGACGCGACAAAAAGCGCTCTGGTCGAACAGAGTGTTGATTAACCGTAGTCCGAGGCGACGTTGCGCGGACGTTTCGGAGGCGTCGTCCTATTATGCACCCGTGCGAGGTTTACGTGCTGCACGTAACGTGGAACGATTTCCTGGCGCCAGACGGCGGGATAAAAAATCTCGACGGAATAAGAAATCGGTTCGGAGAGACCATTCGTCGAGCGAGATCGTTCGTCGATTTCACGTGCCACTTGCTCGGTGAACGTAGTTGGCGTCTCTTCCTCGAGAACGAGGATCTCTCGACTTTTTTCGTTGTTCGAATCGTTCGAGTATTTACCGTTGTAATCTCTGGCGAGTTTTGTTACAAATTTACAGAGAGAAGGTGGCAATCGACGGTCGTGAATTTGTAGAAGGTAATAGAAGAGCAACGTGTGCAAAAATACGTGAAACTGTAGTTAAAATTTAAATTTGTCATACATTTTTCGATGGCCAGTAATCGTTAAACATCGCACGACAGCATCGTCGGTTAGTGCGTATAATAAATAATAAATGTGCTGAGAAGTACATGATGCGATGACGTCACAAGTTATTATAGAGCGAGATCTCTTCGAGTGGGATTGTTTCCTGATAAATCAGAAAATTTTTTTGATGCGAAGAGTTTTAACTTTACCTCAGGTACGTTTAAAGAGTGAAATTAAAACCTCAAAAATGTGAAACTAGTCACTGGCGCTAAAAACCACGTAACGTCATCGTTAACGATGCATAATATTAGAAAAAAAAATACAATACGTTCGTTAGTCACTATTCTCAGTGATGTCTCGAACTAAACTGTCCCTTGCGGCAAACTGTCTTTCGCAAATTATCGACATATTGCCGAATTCGCGGAGAATGTCGCCGTGGTGGTAAGACCGCTCCGCCACGTAGCCACGTTCCGCGCTGATTACCGTTAGACAAGAAGGATCGTTGCCCGCGAACAAATCAATTTTATTACCGGTGGAATTATTGGAACATGATGAATGAAGGGACCGGTCGCAACGGAGAGGCAAACTCCGTTAAAAGGACAAACGGTGGCGAACCAAAGGAGAGACAAAGAGGAAGAAAGGCAAGGGAAGGGAAGGGAAGGGAAGGGAAGAGTAGCTACGACTTGGGACAGAGAGGAAGACACGTAAGGATGGATGGACGGATGGAGAGAAGGTATTATATGGCGAGTACACGGGGCCGCGGTGAGTCGAGTTTTTATCGTGGCCGCCATCTGCCGACCGATCGTCATTACCGCGCTAAGTAATCCTTCGTACGATTGTATGTGCCACGCTACGGCCACGCCGCTGCACCTCGTTACCAACGCGTATCCGCCATTTTTTCGCGCTCGCTAAACGCGCGCCCGATCTGTCCTTCGGCTCCGCGTATGGACACGAAACGCATATATAGGAAGGCCGAGGGGTGTGGTCCGCTGTTTTTCGTGGTGAGCGACCGGCCGCGAATTACAGGGAGATACCGGGCCACGACCGACCCGAAATAGGCGGCTGACAACCGTCCGTGATTAATCGGACCGGTGGGAGATACTGCTCTGCATCTCTCGTGCAATCGACTCTCGACGCGGTGCCCGGCTCTCCCCGATACGCGACGCGCAGCGCACGTTGCGCGCGTATCAAGGAGCAGAAGACCGGCGCATTAAAGTCGACTTTGTTGAAGACCAGCTCGAAATGGAGCACATTTGATGGATGTTGTTGAACGCGTCCAAGTGGAATTTTGCAAGGTTCGCGCGTTTCACTTCGTTTCACGCCAGCCAAGTCGTCGCACTTTGAAAAGTCGAGAGGATCCTTTCGTTCGATCTCGCCGCAGAAGAAATATTTAATCTTTTGGAAAAAAAAAAAAAATAAATAAACGGGGGGAAGTTTGACTTGACAGCAAGATTTGCGTATCAAAGTCAACTTTGTTGAGGAGCAACTCGAAATGACGTTATAATGTATAACGTGCGCTTCAAATTACGGTAAACGTCGCGAGACGTAGTATTTAATATTCCGTTAAATTTTTTAACAACCACTATATCGGTTATTACCCGTTAGCCTATCAAATGAACTGAAATATGAGCCTGTCATAACAGAAATTACCACGAAATAATAACTTCGCAATGTAGCCTCGCGTTAAAAGTACAGCGTTTGGCAATTTTCGTATCGACGAATCAACATTTGCGAATCTTCATCACTCGTACCATTAATTATATACGTTTTGACAAACTGGCTTCAACTGACGTTAACGACATTTTTTTGTTCATAATGACAGCAACAATAACTGGACTGATATTCAGTTTTTACAGTTTGAAGAAATATGAAACGTTTAACGTAGCACGAGGACAATATTATTCTCCGCTCGAATACATCTATTAGATGTAAGAGAATCTACATGAATTTAAAACTAGTCGGAAAGAATTAAAGGCTCGCTTCTCGCAGTAAAAACCTGTAGGTAGGTACCTTTCCCGGGAAAGAAGCTCGCATGCTTATTTTATAAATTTTACAACATCGAGCGGACAATTATTCGAGTCGATTAAAATGCCAAACGCGATATTTCAACAACGAAAGTCAAACTTCGCAATGATCTCGGCGATCTCGAACGAACGGCCGAACACGATGGACGAGTCGAGTGGAAACTACGCGAGAGTAAGCGAAGCCGATCGTTCGATGTTACCGAGTGCCTTGGAAAAAGGAGAAACAGGATCGTTCACCTGATCGAGATCAGCTAGGAAGAAAATCCGCGATCCAAGTTCCTTCTCCGCCCACGAGCGTCTTTTCCGGTCGTTGCTCAGCCGTCGACTCACCACGCGGAACGATTAAACGCCTCGCTCGGATCCTATCTGATATAGGCGAATGAGAAAGGAATGTCAGAAAATCACGGCGCGCGTAGCAACGAGGGAGCTTCTCCGCGCGCGTCCGTCCGCCGAAGCGACGTTCCTGACACGACGCGCGACGTCTCGCGAGAAAGCCGCGCGTGCAATCGAGCCACGTGTGCCGGATACCGATTTATGTCAGTCACAGGACGTACGCTTCGGACTATTTGTTCGTAGATCCGCGAACTTGGTCGCAACGTGGGAAATGTGGGAACGTCAGCGTCGATCGTTTAGTCCAAACGCACAACGTACGTACAACGTCGCTTTATTTGAAAAATCAGCAACGCGAAACGAGGAGTTTCACGTCTTGAAAGATGAAACGGTTCTAGATCGAATAAAATTAAACCAACAAGCGTCGTAAATGAATATTATCGATGATTGAACTCGTGTTCATTTCTTGTACTGGCAAACTTTGGGGATATTACTAATATTAATACAATTAATCACAAGCCTTATCAATATTGTTAATTACGACTTGTACATGTTATATACGTTGATACCGTTTATATACATTATTACTATATTATATCGTATTATAATTTAAATTTTCAATTACTACACACTGTGGTAGCATGGAGGCTCAACGCGTTCGTTACGCAAGACGATGAGTGGGTATTCACCCGTGCTTGCCGCGATGCAAATGGGAGTTCGCACGAAGTGGTCGATTGGTTTTCGTACGGCTGTACGCCCTGGCGAGTTTCCGCGCTAAGAAACGCGGTTTGATCGCCGCAATAAAAGCGTTTCGCGTGGTTTCCTTTCGTGGCCGAGCATGGATGCGCGCCGGGACCGGGCTGCAACGACGAGCCACCAAGAGGAAAGAAAAAAGGTCGTGCAAGAACGAAGGGAATCGAATACCCGCGATTCCCCGTCAAGGATCGGTTGGCCGACTCCGGAGAGGCGGCACGGAATTCTGGACCGCGCCAGCCAGACGATCGAGACGCGCGGCACAGACGCGCGTTACAATGTTAACGGGAAAAACGCGGACGACCGAGCGGCCGCGGTACGCCGCGGCGCGCGAAATTTTTGCCACGATAAAAATCAATGGAACAAGCCTCTTCCTCCGGGCAACGTCCACGGAAAAACCGCAAATCGAGATACGGAGGCCGATCTCCTCTCTGGACGCGCGTGTCTCGTTGCTGCTCGGCGTCCAACTGCACCGACTGTCGTTTCGTCGTTTTCGAAAAAAAGAAGGAGGAATTCTTTCGCCGTTTGCCACAGCGATGCCAAATGGCAATCGACAAATGTTTCGACGTTGTAGAAATTTGACGAAATTACAGAGTTTTGCAGGAATTATGGAGAACTATTCCTATTTTGTGTGTTTTTGGAGACTATTGTAAAACAATTTTCTATCCGAAAAATACCTGCTTTCGATAAAAATTTGTAAAAGCTTTCGCTCGATGAAATTAAAAATACCTAAAAATTAAAGATACCTTTGTCAAACGAAAGAGTATCTGCGAAAAAAGAAAAGAAAAAAAAAAAACAGAAAAAACAAAGCTGAAACGCCGCGACATCTTGACGGACAGGTGCCTCGAGCCAATCCTGGAAACAAATTTCCAAGAACGTCCTTTTAATATCGGCCACCAACGATCCAACCAGCGACAACCGGTACCAGACGGCGGTTCTCGATCGCGTCGCCGCGGCTGCACGAAAAGAAAGCTGCACGAAGAAGAAATACGCTCGTGGGCGTAGGTAATTAAGAATATTGGCGGCCCGCACCGGCCGCCGTGATTTCGTAACCGTCCGGTTTAATTGACTCGAATTAACGTGTTTTAATTACACGTCCGTGAGAGGGGCTCGTCGTCCTCGTCGCTTCGAAGCCGCCGATTTTTTTCGTTTATCTCCTCCCTCCTCCCACACCCCCTCCCTCCTTCCACCCCCCGGCCGCCGCGTGACGATCCTGTGCACGCTGCACGGAGAGGAACAGACCGGATCGATCGTTCCTCGGGGCGGCATTATTTTTAACCGCGTTCGCTCGTCGCGAACTTCGTTATTATTATTTTACGCCACGATATTCATCGAGACCGTGTCCGTGTATTTTTAAAAAAAAAAATTCCCTCCCGGCCGATGGACGCACGCTCGACGAGCCATCGGAATCGACACGAGCTAAATACCGCGACTAATTATCGGATAACTCGCTGTTCGTTTATTAATCGCCTGCAGTTCGCCTCGGACGAGGCGATGAGACGTCGATTTCTGTGCGCTGGTACATATAATATCTATCTAGAGAGATTCGGCGATGAGCGACACTTTACTCGCTGCTTTTTCGGTGTTAAAGGGCGTGTCACGTGTTAACGCGTAAACGTGAAAAAGTATTTATTAAAGATGAGAATATCTATTACTATTTATTGAGATTGCTTCTTGCTTGACAGAGACACCACTTGTGACGTGATTCAACGACTAATTACTAATTATTAAATTTGCTCGTTTCTTTTAACATAATTTCAACGTTACAGTTGTTTACATCGGCCACCGTGCAGCAGGTAGGAATAATCCATCATATTGATATTACCCATCAATCAGAAAAAAAAAACTTCCATCTGGGTACTTTTTTAATTTCGCAATTTTGATAACCAAACGACCATAATCTGTTTCTCTTATTTTTGCACTTCTGCAAAATGATATTAACTTGCAGGTATATCTATACGTTGAGGAAAGAAAAACATCATCCGATAAGAGGGACGTTAATCTCTCCCGCAATTGAATTGTTACTTGTTGTTTTACAAGTACCTACCTACTTCATAAAATTCTAGTTCCGATATAATATTATTGATAGCTCTCCTTTCGCTATCATTAACGTAATTCTTTTTCGTTAACGCTGTCAACTACGAACAACTGCGATAAGATAACTAAAAATCGTTTTGGAGTTTCTCCTAACGTTCTTCTAAATAAAGAAATTTCTTTAAAAGCAATTAATGAATTTAGTTTATCTGCAATGTTTCCATTGAAAAATTATTAATCGGTCACTCTGGCGGTTACAACGTTAATTACTAACTAAAGCAAGAGATAAATCAGTTTCTGCGAAAAAAAGAAAATGATATTTTTACATTTTTAAGAGTGTATCCGTTGTGTGAAAAAATCCTCGATTGTACTACGACACTCTATGTAGGAATCCGACTCCTTTCGGCGCTTTCCCTGCACACGTGTGGAGAAAGTTGGACGGTTTTCCAGGGTTGTTGCCAGACTGATCGAAGGTTAGTCGTCCTGGCAACATCAATGATTTATTGAGCCTGGTCACGAGACCAAGGCCAATGGCACCGTCGTAAATTTATAAAATTTCACTGAAAAATTACCAGCCAGACACTATAGTCTAAACTGAACAAGAAGCAAATAAATTTCCAATTTTTCAAGAGTAATATTTTACCAATGGAACAAACGAATCGTCGACAAACGACAGCCTTCGGTTCGAAACGTCCTTTTCACGATGCACAGTTTTCAGTGAAAAACCGTGGCAGATGCCGGCAGTGTTAACGCTGAAAAACCACTATAACCATTTATAATTTATAATACTTAAGCGGGGAGTGATTTTGCAGATTTGTGTTTGACGTTGCGTTTGATTGACTTTTTCGTGATATGTACGTAAGTAAGAGTTCGTTGTTCCTCGTTGGACTTCAAAATCCTTTTCCCCGCTTTTTGCGTTGTAATTTCTTCACACGCAGTTTTTACACTTTAGTCATCGGTATTTTTTTTACGCTTTAGTCATCGGCAGTTTGATTCTAGCGTTAACGACGCCCATTCATCGGCTTTCGTCTCGCGTGCATCCCGAAGGCTTCGTTACATACACCGAGGATTTATCGCTCGTGACGAAACGCGGCAGTTCCGTTCGCGGCGTGAAACGAAGGAAGAGAGAGGACTCCGAGGCGAGTCCACCGCGACTTCTCCTCCCTTCGCCCGCAACGAATTAAACAGCGGACCGTCTCACTGACAGCCACCGGCGGCCTGTTGCTACGTGCCAATTCGCCGCCCCTTCGCGGGTGAGTATCGCGCGGAATTAAAGTGGCACCGCTCGTGTCCGTGCACACGACGAAATAAGCTCGTCGCGTCGTTACACGGAGGGAAGCCGCCGGTTAATTACCGCGGTCGCCTACCTGTTATCGAGGCCTCGGCAATTATATCGCTTTGTTTCACCCGATCCGCTTGGACAATTGACGCAACCGCGTGAGATCGCTATTTGAAACGGCGATGACATCGTCGTTCTTCTTGGATCGTTTCATAGAGTTTGAAGTCTACAGTAATATCATTAAACTGTACGTATTGAAGAAGACAACCAACCAAATTTGGATGCACGAGGGAAACATTGAAAATTTAACAAGGAGAAAGTGTTTCGCACACTGTGAGAAGATAACTGATCAACGTTGATTCAACCCCAACTGCGTCCACTCTAGTCTCTGTCTAACCACGGTCATCCTAGATCGGCTTCTTTCTCTTTTGCTAGGCTGTCGCGATATATACGATTCCTGCTATTTCTGGACTTGGACGCTGCTGCAACAGCAACGTGGCGCGTCATAGATCGTTACCGCGCAGCGAGTTACGAAGGAGCGATCGTATCGCGTTTCTAAAGCGATACGGTACGCAGGGAGGCCGCAGAGGACGAGGATGGTCCGCGGGAAACACACCGCCGATTCCAGACAGGTGCCACACGCTGGGGCGCCCACCAACCGTAGACCGGTTAATGGGATCTCGCCGGTTTCGCCGTCTTTCCGCACCCATGCGGCCGTTGCGATAATCGTCGCATAAAGTAGCCACATTATTGCGTTATTGGTTATCCGCGGTGGTATCGCGCGATATTACGACTGTACCACGAGGCCACGTAATGGTGGCCCCACGCGACGTCCAGACTGCCCCCCTTCGAATTCCTTGTCCCCCTTGCTCAAAAAGAAAAAAAAAAAAAAAAAAAAAAAAAAAAGAAAAGATCGAGAAAAGAACGATCGTAGGGGAAGTTCGGGTCGAGCTGACCAGCCCGCTCGGAACGTCCGCCCTCAGCGTCGTTTTCTGTCTCTCTAGGCAGGGAACGTGGGATACTCTGAACGTTGTTTACGGCTGATCATCGGCGAGGAATTGTCCGCGGCATTCGTGACAAGTTCGTAAATTTTTGGTGTCGGCTGGTCGGAACTTCGGGCTTCGAATCGGAGACGCCGGCGCTCTCCGAAGTTTGGGATTCCGAACGTGGCCGGCAGAAACGGACGAAGGATCGTTAGACGGACGGTGTGTGTGGTTGCTTGGAGCAGAGGAAGAAGATGGCTTTGAAATGCCTCGACCTTTAATTGCTGCTGGTGCGATCTCTGAATATCTCGAATCCTCTAGGAAGGTATCATTAGACTAGTGCGTAAATAATGTAGTCCCTGTGTATCGATACTTTTACAATTGTATCGGGTAAAAGATTTTATTACATGTATGATTTTACATTTCAGCAAACGTGTTAACACATTCGCTATTTCGTGCACCACGTGTGACGCACGCGATATATATTTTTTGACGTACACGTACGATCGGTGTCGAGTGAATTTTGTCTGATATAATTTAAGAGATCATATTCATTTATTGCAAGCTACAAATTGCTCGGTGGCTCAAGGCCGGGACAGTGAATCTACGTTTATTATCATTCATCAAGTTAAAGGTCGATCGATTACATCAACTACCACAATTTTGCTGCTTCAACTAACCTGCAACGATATCGAACCACACGCTACGATAAGATACGAAAGCATCAATGATTTTTAATCGATTACACGCGACAAAATACACATAAATTCTTCGTAGATCAGATACGAACCGAGTCGATCGCTCGATAAAATTAAAATTCGATAAGAGATCGATGACGACGTGACGATCAGCAACTGAGGTTACAGTTTATAGATGCACTAATAATCGACTGAATCATCAGTCAATGAATACTTGGACGTCTCTTCACATGTTGCGAGACAGAGAGATTCGTAAAGAGGAGTTTTGATTAGTTTCGACGAGATATCGGTATCGAGAGCGGGTATCAGTGACACGCGCGTAGGACGTTTATCTCGAAGGATCGGGCGCGCATTCGCGCGGTCTCGCGAGATTTCACGCGTTGGCGGACAGCGTAGCTTTCTAAATCACTCACTGCCATATTCCATATGTTCGCCACGAGCTTTCTCTCTTTCTCTTCGGCTCGTTCTCGTCCCTCTTTCTCGCGGTGAATCGGGAGTGGTAACGATATATGTACGTACCAAATGACCGTCTGCTATTTTCGAGTGGAGACATCGACCTCCCAGCGAATCGTAAAACCGTCAAAATGAATCCATCAAACGAGGAACAGGAACGACCGACCGATCGACCGGCGAACACCAGGTTCGTTGCGTCGCCCTGAAGAATACGGCACAAACAAATCTCCCCCCGCACAATCCGGAAACGTTTTGCACGAAAGACGAAACTTAGGTGTGCATCAGATGTAGATTAGTAGTGACCAAATGAACTCGCAAGAAAGACCGACGAGACACTGTCTCACAGTGTTAAAGAAATTTTCTTTGTATAATATCATTTTTTTCACAATTTTTTTTTTTTTTTTTTTTTTTTTTTTTTTTATTAAACGTCCCTTTTCGTTAATATTAAACACTGTGTTTCTGTATTAAATTCTTCTTATATTTTTTTGTTAAGTGTTCTTTGTAAAATATAAATAATTAGGTGTAGATAGAATGGACTGAGGGATATTTATGGATATTTCTGAGTTAATGTATAATATTCATTGATTAATTCTGATGTAGTAAATAAATAATTGAGTTATTTATCGATTGTCATTGTTTGACAATTTCTGTAATTCTCTGAAGGAATTCTCACACCTTCGCTTACCGATTCGGCTAGCTTCATTACCTACAATAAAATTGTCCGCTCGAGTATTCGAACACCTACTTTCATGAACAATAAATACTCAGACACGTGGACACGTACGACTTGCTAATAAATAACCCTCTGATACGAACGTTCTACACGTACGCAATACATGCGCACTCGTCGCAAACTGAAATGTGGGATTTATGACGTACCTGACGCTCAATTACCAATGCTGTGATCAAAGTTGAAGACAGAATAGGAACGAAAGTCGCGTATACGAACAATAGGAGAAGTCACGTGCGAATTATGTGCGTGTGTGTGTGCGCGCGTGCAATAAAATGGAATTTAAATTCAAATTTCAACATAACAACAGAGAGAACATAGGTATCTGTGTGCAGCGAGAGAAGAGAAGAAAACCGTGGACCAGGAGACAGCTTATCTATCTAAGTAACGAATGGGACAAGCCGTCTTCGACCTTTCGGATAGACTTTCGTCGTAAACCAAGAGTCCAGGAATTTAGGAATTCGAGAGGTAAAAAGAATCGAGCGGCCAAGGGGATTAGGGGATTGGCAATGGAAGATAGAGCCCGTGAAGACGATAGCGCAACGCCACCGGCTAGCTCCCGCGTAATAATTAGCGAGCCGACGATCTCCACGGGGCAGCTCTGAATCGGTAACAAGTCGGTGGTTCTCAAGTCGACGTCTCGTGCTTTCCAGACCAGCAGTGGAGCAAACAGATCGATCAGCTGACCAATGGACAATATCGCTCCATCATTGGTATAAATGGGTCGTTTGACAAACGCAACCGTAATAAATAACTCGAGGCGTTTGATTCAAATTGAAGCTGCGTTCTCGCTGAAACAACACACCGAGCAACTTCTCCAACGAAACTGACATTTCCAACAAACGTCCGCTTGTAGAAACATTTTCCGCTTCAAAACGTGCAACAAATTGTCCATACGTTACGTCAGTTTGTTTCAACTAACGACTTTCAACTTGCCACTGCAAAAAAAGATTTGATCAAAGAAATTCAAAGTCACATAACTTGCGAGTTGAAGCACGATTTGTTAACAGATAAACGACATGTTGAAAATTTTATTCGCTTCGTCAAATACGGACGTGGAATATTCACAGCGACTTTATGATCCTAGTCAACGAAACTTCTTTCAAGTTCCAACGTCCTGAAAACGTTGCCGCTTTTTTCGTAACAGCAACAATGTTCGTTTCGGTCTGAATCGGTCGATATCAAAGAAACGCGCGGCAGAAACAAATGCTGTCTCCATCGCTCGATGGAGAATCTCATCTCATAGGACGAAACTCATTGCTAGTAACGTAGCTTTTGAAACCCAAAAAAACGTCGATACGTTTCTTAGAAATGTTAGTAACCGCATCCTCGTTGTTTATCAATTAAATAGTACTAAATTTGTTTCAGGCCTGTGCCTGCTTGAACACGAGCACTCTGCAACACACGTCGCAAGTCAGCGTTTGCAACGTGTAGCAACAAAAAAAGTTCAACGAACGTGTTATAATTTCGAAGAATATTGTAACAGATTGAATCGTCCTCAATCAAAAAACCCGCACATCCACGCAACAACACTGTGGGCCTATTTCTGCGTCTGGTTAGCCGCTTCCTTTCAGATTACGTTTAGTTCCGAGCGCAAGGCGTCGTTATCAGAGAAGGACGTGGTGAGAAAAGACATCCGGAGATTAAAGAAAGAAAGAAAGAAGGAAAAAATAAATACCAATTTCCAAGAAGAGATCGCAACAAAATACGAGACGGTGGTTAGTCGTCGAGTCGAGAATTAACAAAGAGGGATCCGAGATACACGACGATCGTAAAGACACATTTGTAAACGTTTGACGAAATGTTTGACGAAAAAAACGGGAACCGAGTTTTCAACGTCGACGACGAACCAGATTGAGAACCCCTTTGAGAGGAAGGGTCTTCCTCCCAGGATTTCGATGACGACGAGACTTTAGGAAGACGACCTACTTCGCTCGTTTGCATCGAACCCGAGGCGGCCACGATCTTCTTCTTTCTTTTTCCTTTTCTTCTTTCTTTCGTTCTCGTTCCCTTCAAGAAGACTGCAGGTAGCCGAGATGACGTAATGCAACGGGCCAATCGTTGCAAAGGGCAAAGTCCCGGGCAAAGAAAGAAAGCCGGGAGTGTGACTTTTCTTATTTCGCGCGCGCGCGCGCGCGCGTGACAGTGGACCGGGTGAAAGAACGAGAGAAAAAGGAAGAGAAGATACACCTAAGCGTATCATCCCCGCGGATGAGAGCGAAAATTGGGCAGCAACTGCAACTGCGTTGTCGTTATTGTGAGAAATGGCGGCTCGTGCGTAGGCACTGCAGCATCCCCAATTTGATCTCGACGTGTAAAAATATTTATTAATTTATTTTTTGTTTACTTGAAATATTCAATTTGATCGTCAACAATCACGTACAATTATTACTTTCTATAAAAGATAATAAAAATCCACTATATTTATATTGTGTGTGTGTGTGTGTGTGTGTGTATTTCGAAAATTCCAGCACACATTCCCGATTTCAAGCCACGAATCGCCACCGATTATCGAAACCTAGATCCATGTTTATCAAGATCTTCGTCCGTCATTTAGCAATCAAACTACTATCTACTCTAGAAATTAGAAACTCTCTTCTTCCATCACCCTGTACAGATAAATTCAATTAACGCGTATATTCGTATACTTAATACTTTAACACTAGATTTACGGAACCCGTCAATTTGACGGAATTCAAACTTTGCAATGAAATATCTCGAAAACCGCTTGATCGATTTCAACCGTTTTGCATCGTAAATTAATCATTTCTTCCAAAGAATTTATACACGCTGGTTCTTTTTTCCCTAAGCCTTCTACTTTTTGAGATTCATACGTGGTATATTCTCTACGGGATCAAATTGACGGGTACGCTTATCTCGAAAATAATCCTTATATTTTTGCTTTGTTCGTCGCATTATTCATCCAGTAGGAAATACAAAGAGTGAAGGCAATGTCTTTGTGTTCTCCGTTTCCAATTCGTTATCTCAATCGCGCCTCGATAGTGTAAACTAAAGCATAGATAGTGTAAATGATTATTTTGGTCTGCTACGGAACTGTTATTTCTTATCGCCGAAAAGAACTCAAGAACAAGAAAAGATCTTCAGT
>KQ438550.1:45398-57033 GCA_001276565.1 Melipona quadrifasciata | reverse complement strand
GGAAAAAAAAGATAAGATGACTTTGTTTTCCTCAGATTTATATAAATCAGAAAATTTCATCCTTACTGTATATAAAAGTAAGCCGAACATAAAAGTTCTCCTTCTAAGCACCAGACATATACAGGTGTACAAATAGAAGACAACCACATACGTCTTTCAGAATCTATTTCATATTATAATAAAATGAAGTTCGGAGTGGACGTCGTTGACCAGATGGCACGCAAATATAGCGTAAAAGCAGGCAATTTCCGATGGCCTCTTCAAATCTTTTTCAATATATTAGAGCAGCAATAAACGCGTGGATACTATATAAACAGTGCACCGTAGCCACAATATCCAGGAAACAATACATGTTTAGTTTAGCCGAGGAATTAGATGCAAGGAGAATGGAAAACAAGGAGAACATTTGCCAACGATCAGGCGCTTCTTCATCGTCTATAATATCACAAGAGCGAAAAAGTTGCCAAGTGGGATACTGCGACAAAAATAAAAGCAGCAATTGTTGCATATCTTGCAAAAAAAGTGGTATGCGGAAAATGCACAGGCAAAGCGGAATATACCTGTAAAACATGTACTGAATAAGTAAGATTACCCGTTAGTATTATTGCTATTATTTCCATGATATTTTTTAAAGGACTTTTTATTTGTTGATACTTTATTTAAACGTGAAGCAACAAATATTGTGCGATTTGGAGTTAATTTGAATAAGTCGGTTTTTTAAAGAAAGTGCGTTTCTTTATTCACCCGTCAATTTGACGGGTGCCGTAGAGATAGGTATATAAGAAACGTCCGTAAACCTAGTGTTAATAAGTATCTGGAACAAGATAAACATCATCGACAATAATAATTATTACGGCGTAGTAACTGAACAGTCAACATGTCCAAGAAGATGGCTGGATTCTCGATCGAGTTTCGTTTAATAAAGACGTATCGACATAAACAGGATATATCTAACAGGAAGAAAACCAGGAACGCGCGGTGATAACGTACGATCGTGCCAATTAAAATCGATGGTATCTACTGGAAAGTGTTCGAATTCGCAGATTATTGATTCGGTTGCAACGTTTTAACGTTTTAACGTAGTCGCCCTGTCGAGAAAACAAAATATACACGCGTATATATATCTGCACGTATCGCGTTGAATCGTTTCCTACTCGGTTAAATGTTTGCACTGAAACGGCTCTGGCGTAATAAAGAAAGGAAAGATCGATCCCGCTCGTAAGAAGCGTATGTAATTAGCTCTGGTATCGCGTTAAGTATAAGTAGCTCCAGTTCGCTTTTTGCGCGCCGCGGCGCGCCGGTTGCATCGAAATTCCCGGCAACGGGGGAAAATGCGAGGCCAGAAAGAAAGGAAAGAGAAGAAGAAAAAGAAAGAAAAAGAAAGAAAAAGAAAGAAAAAGAAAGAAAAAGAAAGGAAAGGGGGGAGAAAAAGAAAAACCGGGGATTACACGCGGCTTTACGCGCGAACCTGCTATAAAGGAAGTAGTAAGTAACCGTAATGAACGCGCTCGTTCTTCGGTATCGAAGCAGTGCTGCTCTCTTTCGACGTAACGACGTGCGTATCGAGAAACAATTTCGAAAGATCGCCGAGTAAATCGGCACGCTGGATGGCTGCCGGTCACGCGAGCGATTCAAAAATCGGCGGAAAGATCACGCCCGCTGGTCTCCGCTGTTATTAACGCAACACCTGTTTGGAGAGGTAAAATTTTCCAACGTCGTTTGAAGTTTGATCGCGGGATGAAAAAACGTGGAATACGTAAATCTCTCTTAATACGTCTGAATGAGTATCGAGCGTCTCTCGACAAGTATCCAAAAATCTTTCCCACGTTGGTTACGCAATCGCGCAACTAGCTGCGACAAATTCATATTTTGACAAAGAAAATCAAAGTAGTAGAGCCTAAGCAGAGGTTTGTCTTGCATGTGAAGTAAGATGCTGTATTTTGCTCAGTTTATATATTTCCTGGTACCATGTGTATTCGATATTTAAATTTTTCATAAATGCAAAAGAATCCGCAAACATCTAGTTGTTATCTGCTCATGAAAATATTCGGAATTTGCCATAGGAGAATTTTTATATATTCACACGTGACTTGTGCCATAAAACGTGAAATTTCCTAACAGAGACAATTATCGTGACTCTGTGGGAAAATTTGAATATAGGGTACAAAAATTACAAGATGCAAGTATTTAGTACAAAATTAATATCTAGCATCTAATTGGGACTCGTATTCAATGTAAATGAAATTTTTAAAAATCGCAAAACTCGAGAAACAATTTCGAAAGAGTATAAGCGACACGTTGGACCAGTCGTCGGTCATGCGAACGATTCAAAAATCCCGTCTACTCTAATTATAACGCGACACTTGTTTAGAATTTTCCAAGATAGTTCGAGGCGGGAAGAAAAATGTGGAACACATGTTCGTAGACACGAGTGTCTACGAACGCGTGTCTACGTGGAAATATATACTTGAAGGGCTTTTTAATAAGAGGCCGATCGAGAGGTAATTACCGCAGCCGACTAATTACACATACCACGGCTGAAAACAAATTCGCAAAATTTCGCGACGCGAAAAGGTAGACGCTTATAGATTCTGCACGCTGTATATATAAATTCCAACGATACGTGCCTCGATGATTAGCGCCAATTGCGCGAGTTACAGCGGCGCTTGGTCGGCGCGACTTTGCAATTATCAGATGCGTGTAACTCTGTACGCGCGTACGCTAGGCGAGAGTCTAAATCGGACCTGGACAACTTACGACTCCTTTTTACAGTCTCCGCGGCGATTTATGTGCCATTGAAAATAGTGATTGTCATTTGGAAAAATTGAATGATCGTAAAGACGGAGATGGTATTTTATTGTCTCTTTACTGTTATCGATATACACGCGACTGGAATAATTCACGTCAAATTCTAGCGATTTTACGGTGTTCAATTATATTTGATATCTCTCACATTCTCTGCGAGTAAATTCAATTAAAAATATTGAAAGTAAGTAAGAATCTCCAATTGAAACGCTATTTTCTAACGCGCGGACATAATTTATTTGCGCGCAGACCGAAAGTTCGTTGGTTGGCAGCTTTTATATAACAACCGGTTGAAATCGGTGTTGTTAACGCGGCTGCGAGTGGACTCAATCAACGTTTGACAGCATCGCTGTCTCGTTAAGCGTTCGGAGAACTGGTTACCCTCGAGCTGGTTGAAGCTCGATCGTTTTCATTCATGACGCCGATCGGAAAATTCGTGTAAAACTGCCAACTGCCCGATCGATCGGCCCGATAATCCACGGGATTGACCACCAGCCCGTTCTTCTCTTCGCGAAGCACGAAGGATCTCGGCAAAAAGGAGATCGACGATGCCGGAGGGGGAGAGAGAAAAAGGAAGGTACACGCCGCTTTAATAAACCGTTATCGGTGGTTCACGGTGGAACAGGCTGATTAGAGCGGAGTGCCGATTATTTCCTCGCGGTCTCTCGCTATTTAACGCCTCCCTATCTCGCGCGTTATCGATAACGGGGATCTTGTATCGACACCGTCGATTCGAGCCGATAATTAACCGGCTGATATGTTGCAGGGCAACCGCGCGCGCCGCGTTGTCTTGGACGCTACGCCGAGTTTCATCGCCGACTGACAAACAACGTCGGAACCATATCCTTCGTCGACCGTAATCGACGGTAAAGGAGAGTTGTTGGACAAAAGAAGTTGGACAAAGGAAAGATGACGCTTCCTTGGCTGATAAATTTCAACGCGTGTTTGCGATTTTACAACACTCTTTACGAGCGATCTGAAATTTCGAGAGCTATAGGTATCTCAGATTGAATCGTGTCTCTTCACGTATGGTAACATATCTAATCTATAGATAAGAAATTTAAATGGTTCCATGACCGGTGTGACTGAAGGATAATTTGGTCTGTACGTCAATTATATAATAAATTATACAATTATATAATAAAAATATATATTTGCCAATTTTCGAGTTTAACTTTTTTCCCCCAATCTAACACTAGGACTATCGAAAGGCATGAAATTTTCCCATTAAAGACATTAAAGTGAAAAACAAAAAAAACAAAAATAGAAAAGCTTTATGGTAGCAACAAAGCAATGACTTGTAGCTTTCGCTTATATATCGCATGAGAAATCATTTGATTCTCTACAAACGCGCCGTTTCATATCCACAAAATTTCTAACAAAGAATGATCAATTGATCATTTTGACTACTTTTGGTAGTTCATCGTGAAAATAACCACAGACCGCAAAGACTTTCCTCTTCTCGATCGTATCGTAAAGCTAATTAATTATCAAAGGCCCGTTAATTATCAAAAAATAAGATGAAAACTCCAAAGAGAGAGAGGAGGGGGGGGGAGAGTCGCGATATTTCCTTAGGCGACGCGGCGATTGTCGCAACCGGTGGCGAGGAGCACGCCGGCATCAACGTGTTCGTAGAGAAACTATCGAAGATCGATACCCTCTGGCCGGTGGCTGCGGAGGCGCATGAAAGTACCTTTTAAAGGCGGTGTGCAAGCACAATGGAGAGTCGCGGAGACGAAACATAAGGCGAAGAAAAACTGTCGGTAGAATATGGAGGGCCAGCGCGGTGGCAGCAGCGGCGGCGGCGGCGGCGGCGACGGGCGAGGAGAAGGAAAAGGTGGAACAAGGCGAAGAAGTAGCCAGCGGAGAGAATTTATTACCGCGCGAGAGACCGCGGGTCCCCGAAGAGAAGAGAAGGCCGAGCATAAGCAGTTAGGGTACGAAGCACGAACAAATAACGGAGAAGTGGGAGGGTCGCGATACCTACAAATGAGGGGCGAGAGAGAGAGAGAGAGAGAGAGAGAAACGCTCGAGATAGCTCGTCGCTCGTAACAGGTGTACCAAAGTGAATCTCGGTGGATTGGATCGCCCTCCGCGCACCTGAGCCACGTGAAACTCGGCTCATTTTACTCTTGACAGTTAATGGTATAATTTTTTCCGTCCGCCAGGTGAGGATAAGGATTAATTAAAAAAGAAAAAAAAAAAAATGGAACGACAAGGGGAGAAGAAGAGCCGCGTGGAGGAGTGAAATTGGTCTCGCGTCCGGCAGAGAACGAGCAATCCCAATATAAAACGACAAATCTGACGTAAGACACTCCGACGACTCGAACACCGTGCAATTTGTTCGAAGAAAAGAAGAAACAAAGTTCTCGCAGCTCTGGGAGAACGTGAAATTCCTCGCGAGAGTCGTTTCTTCGCGATTATCGGATTTTCACGAGACAGCTGTCGCTACCGATCAACCACGCAGAAAAGAAAAAGAAAAGAAACGCGTATCAACGACATCGTTTCGACTCGACGAGTAACTTGTCACGAGGTTATACACGAACATCTTTTTGGGAACCACTGGCTACCGTAAGCAGACCGGAGAGAACAGGTCGAGCGTAAGCTCACCTCCAGAGAGAGAGAGAGAGAGAGGGGGGGGGGGAACCAAGAAGAGTATACCGAGATCCGATATCGATAACCACCTTCTCTCTGTATCGCCACACGTTGCAACAACGACTCGCCGTTCTTCAATTTCGACCAAAGGCGCGTCAATGCTCGCTGGTTATCGACATCTCGATAAGCGTCGTCCATTCCGCGTTGCGTCCGTCCATCTACCCACGCGGATCGTGGTCGTGCCTGCTGGCGCGCGAATATCGCGTAAACGCGAAAAAGGGAGCAACGTCGACGACGAGACACAGAAAACGAGGCGAAATAATGGCTGGCGATAGTCAAAGGGAGACGAAACTATTGCCCGGCGACTCGTTAACTCCGGTAGCCAGCCTCTTCGGCGACTGTGGCGATTGCGGCAGGTACGTACACCTACCGTACTTAACGACCCGGCCCAACCCAGCAGCAGCTTACCTGTTCGACCATAGAGAATGATCGTTTTCCTAGCGCCGGCGATCGTTCAGCGGTCGTTACGGAAGCGAGTAACCGCAACCGAGAGACAAGCGCCCCTCCGGAATAACCGGACGGACACGTACCTCACCTCCTCGTCGTCCGGGCGAACGAAGGCTAGAGATTAACTACTAAATCACGACGATCGTCGATCGAACGACCACGCTAATCCATCGGGAGCGCATTTTCGAGCTGGCACCTATTACATCCTCTTCTCGTTCGTTCGTACATACACTTTGCACGTGCTTTTGCGTGCTTGCGTGATTGGTGGTTGATTCGAACAAACCAACGAACGAGCTACCGACGAAGAGAGAAGAAGCGTTCGCAGTGCCGGCGATGCAACGGCCGTTGGATCGCACGTGTGCCGCCACCAGCCGCGCCAGGCGCAGCCTCTGAAACGAGATGCGCGGCCTTGAACTCGAACTCCAGGGTCGATCGATAGGCGCCACGCGCCTCCTCCTGACCTATATAACCACGAGGAATTCCGGGAGAGCAACGCCGCCGCCGGGAAAACGTGCTCGTCTATCACGCGTCCTCGCGTCACCACCCTAATCGCGAGCAAATTTAAGGCTTTAACTTTATACGGGCGACTTTGATAATAATTAACCTGACTGAATTTTCGCATCTTTGGCGATTCAGTCGTTCGCGTGGAACATTTCACGTATGTATGTATCCACATCCAGCGGAACATTGTACACGTCAGGGACGTCAAAAGTCAACGATAGCAAAAGTTTGAAAGCCGAGAACGAAGATTCGCGTCGATCGACGTGATTTTTTTTAGAAAGTATCGATGAGAGCAAATCATCCTGCGAGAGCAAAGATTTCAATCGCGTTTGACAGCTAACGGGCTCGCGTGGGCGTTAATTACTCTGTTAATACCAGCTCGCGGTTGGTGCGAGTATCGCACGAAATCGTGGGCATAAAACGTCGATAGACACGAGCGACTATCTCGGTTGGCTAACTCGCACGTGTGTACTACTAGATACAAGGTACGGATGATGGATACGTTTTTCCGTATCTTTCTTTCTTTGTTTTTTTTTTTTTTTTTCTTCTCTCCCAGTTGATACAAAACCACCACCCATGTTTCTCCGTTGGAGCTATCGACCACCTCCCGATCCGTGCACGTTCCGCAAAACGGAAATCTACGTCGTCGGACTCGATCGTAAATCTCCCGCGAATATGAAATCTCCGCGTGTTCGTTTACGGTTTCGCGTTCGGGTTTATACCGTATAACGTCGTATAACGTAATCGTAGCGCGGGGCTACTGCTGGGGCGCGATAAAAATTTGTTACACCGCCTTCGACGGACAGTCGGAGCTCGATCGGCGAAACAACATCTCAATTCGAACGACACACTGGCACGTTGGCACGAAGATAAGCGAAATTTCCGATAATGACAGGCGATCGGGAAAGGAAAACAGTCGATCAGACGGAACAATTAATTAAATCGACACACTGACCGGGAGTAGTCTCGTTGAAGCGGACACTCGTTAACCGCGAACAACGCTCGTCGTAAAATCTGCATAATAACACGGTTCGTTCGAACGCCGCTTCGCCGATGCGCGGTTTGCGTTCAGACTCTCGCAACGTTAACAATCCCAACGACCGATATTTTTAATAATCGACGAGAAACGAGACCGAGATCGCGGCGCAGAGAACGACGGGGATTTCCTGTCCAGAGGCTGGCACAATTTCCTTTGCCGGTACACGGGTCGAGAGAACGCTATTGATTTCCAGAGGAGCGAGGCACGCGGAGACGAGAGGATAGCCCCTCTCTCTGGTGTGCATCCCAGCGTACGACCCAACCAACCTGCTGGATGGCCGCCGCGCGGGGATGCATTCACGGTCAAGGACGCCGTGGCAACCCCTCCAGCCCGTGCTCTGGCGCAACCCTCGCTTTCACCCACCATCGTCGGCCGCCGATCTCTCTTCCCCGTGCAACGCTTCACGCTACGGTTAACAACTCTATCTCCTCTTGAGCCTCCGTGCTATCGCCGCTTCCATCTTCTCGAGACTCCACCTCTTTCGCGTCCACCTCGTATTCATAAGTTGAGATAACGCAGGGATAAATAATACGCAAACAAGCCTGCTTTCGACGGTGAATCGACGGTGAATTGGCAAAAGAATATTCTCCGATAGGAGCAAAGTCCATCTTTGTCGGGTAAAGTTTCGTACTCGATGGGAAGAAGGGAACAAAATCGTGAAACGCTCGAACGCGAGGAACGAGAATTTACGCCGCGTTTTTCGGGACAGATTCACGAGGAATGGCTCTGTCCAGTTCCAAACGAAAAGCCGACTCTCTCCGGGGACGCACAGAAACCGAGAGAGGAACAGGCAGCGCTTTTACGCAAGCCCGACACTTTCCACAGAATTCTCGCCGGAGATGGACCAGGGACAACCGGAGGATGATACATCGTCAAAGGGGATCGGTCGTGCGTTAACCAGAGTTACACCTGCGAGTCGATGAGGAAACTTTATGGTCATCAGCCACCTACGCGCGTCGCTTCGACCCGGGTCGCTTTTACCGTCTGACCGACGAATTAAGCAGATAAAGATTCACGCGGGCATCGTTGCGTGTGCTTCTACCTGTTTTCCCCCCCCCCCCGACTCGACTCCTCTTGCTCGTTCCGTTTATAACTTTTAAATTTTACGAAGCTTACATTGTGAGAGTCTTCCCGTACACCATAAACGTTGAGATTCGTGTAAACACCAATTTACATTGTTAATTAACTGTAGCTACTTGGCAAATAGCCATTTCTTTTTTGTTTTTTTATTGCTTGCTGTAAAATACTTATTTAGCCCGAAAGTCAAACGACGAGTCGATTTAAAAAAAAAAAAAAAACAAAAATGTAACTTGTAACGTCTCCTTCTTATTAATTGATTTATTTTAAAATATTCTTTCTTCGGTCGCGTAAATTTAACGAAATTTGATTTCATTATTATTCTTATCCTGTTAACGTTTGAACGTCCACGACTGCAGAAACGTGTGTGCATTTATATTCACAGACGTCGCGTAAGAAATCCGTCTGCGACAACACTCCGCGTCACCTCTAACCTAAATTTCGCGGCGAGTTTTTCACCGCGGCTCCGCCTCGTTTCGCGCGGGACGAACGTATCATTCGATCGTTTCTTCCGTCAGAGAGGTTTCTTCAGTTCGTTAGGCCATTAGCCTAACAATGCAGAGTGTCCTTTATGTGGCGTTTACATTTCGAGCGTAATAGCTACGTAGTTCTAGCGCGAACTACGAACGCGGATCGGACTGCAATTTGCATCGACATATCTCTCGTTCTCTTTTTCTATCTTCGGGCGACGCAAACTGTCGTTGTACACGCAGGTGACAATTCACCGAGTGTGTATCACGATGCCCAAGATTTGTCCTCGCGCGCGATTAGCATAATGGCCGATCATTACGGCGCCGTCGTCCGATTTCCGTGGGCGTACGTTCGAAATTGCACCAGCGACGCAAGGATCGCAAAGATCGACCTGATATTTCCAACAGATCGAAATTGTCCACGAAACTATGATCGAGTAACCTCTCTTGCAATTCTTACAGGCACACGAAACCAGTTGTATTTTTTTAAGCACGTACGAAATGTCTCTCGAGCGAGAACAATATACCAGTGTAACTCCTCCGTTTCAATTTCGCGTTAAATATGCCGGAGGAAGTGAAACAAATGTATCTACTTTCAGGAATGTACAGCCTTTCAAAATTTCAACGTCAGGTGGTAAAAAAAAAAATAAAAAAATAAAAAAATAAACGTATCGCCGATAAACGTTACGGAGAATCTCGAAAAGCAGAGAACTGCAGAGTGTTCCCACAATTTCAACGCGAAGCAACAAAACCCCTCTCTTTTTTATCAATATTCTCAGTTCTCCGGTTAAATCCGCTATCAAATTTTCGCAAACAATCTCGACGCGATCGCGATGTACGTACCTGGCTCGACATAGTCCAGATACGATCCAGTTTCAACGTCCTATCCACACCGGCAAACGTACCTAACAATTTGCCGCAGTCTGCCGAGCGGGGATCGTTAAGTCGTTAATCGGCAGCCACTACGATCGTCAACGATCTCGGTCATCGTCTATGTTATCGTCATCTTCTCGGAACGTGTCAACCCATCATCGACTCGACCCAAGATCCGCACCGATACAACCGCCTCGATCTCATCGAATCGACACTCGGATGGAAACAACGATCATCGGCGTGCATCGTCTCGAAACGCAACAACCGTGTACCAGCGGCGGGATGGGGGGGGCAGGGGTGGAGAGACCGTAAAGAGCGAACAGATATGGCCGAGGCAGGTCTCGATATCGCTCTATGGGTATAGGTAGGTAAATGGTCAAGTGGATGACTACGGGCGTTTGATTAAGCGCGGTAGCCGAGCCCAGCGACCAGCCAGCTACCGGCCATCGCGTTCGTTCGCGCAATTACACCAAATGGATTTCCTAATTGCGATGCCGCGCCGCCAGAGATTGCTCATGTTCGGCCGCGCGATGTAAACGAAACGCCAGCGATTCTGATATACACGTCGGGCCCGAATATTTTTCCCTTCCCCCCTCCCACTGCCACCCCGTCTCTCGATTAGCATCTGCGGCCACCAAAGAAGACGTTGTTGCTGGAGAAGAAGACGGGAAGGTGGTTCAATTAGCGCGCGGAATCGATTTATCGATACACAACGCGAGTACGACTCTCATGTGGCTTTTATCGGCCGCGAGTGAAAATACAGAGCTTAATGATCGAATGCGTTTTTCCTTTTTTCTTTTTCCTTACGGTTCGTTCGCGCAATTACATTACACTTTAGATTTTGGATCGCAGAGTGTTGATCTTATCGTTTAAGAATCGTTGAATCTCTACGAACAAAATTCGCCGACGTTTCGAACGACGAGCTTGGAAAATACCGCAGAGAATCATGCGAGAGAGTGAACGCGAGCGGAGGAAGCGTTTGAAAAATTTCCGCGATCGACTCGGGCAGCACGTTATCGAGTCACGTGCGCGAGAGGTCGCAAACGGCTCGCGAAAACGAAGAGCTCTCGCGCAGCGTCGTCGGAAATGAGAAAACTCGCCGATGCGAACGACAAGACGTGTAATCGTCTTCGGGATCGGAGCCAGAGTATAATCTTATCGCGGAGATAGCGCTTTAATCCTCGCTTGTATTCTATTTCTGCGCGGCGACCGCCGCCGCGTGTCGGTGGAAGCGAGAAGGAGAGAGCCTGACCGGGCTTTCACGAAAAGGAAAAGGGCGAAAACGGCGGACGGCGGACGGCGGACGGCGGACGGAGGAGAAGGAGGATGGAGAGGGGGGAGGGAAGATTGCAGGGGCTGCGTCGGGGAACGGATCCCGAAAGGCCTTGCGGATCTGCATAGCAAATTGGCGATCGATATATACGGTCACCGTACGGCGAATCGCGCGAGCCTCGAATTAAAGCTTATAACTTTCATGTCCGGCGCAATGTATCATTATGCGCGAGGCGGCCGCTGGTCTTGATGCAGCTGCCCGCATGCGGCGCGCGAACCCGCGCTGCACCGCCGAGCGACCGGCGGGCGCGAATACGTGCATAAAGCACGATAAATCGTCCCACGATAGATACGGATCGACGAATGACAAGTCGACTGATGGGCGGCGCTACCGCGATCTTTTTACACCGTTACGACCTCGCGGGAACATCGATCCTGCGAGGGAATTGCGCAACGATCGTCGTCGGGAAACGAGAGAAGAAAACGACACCGCTCC